>JAUJYS010004515.1:0-11891 GCA_033995665.1 Melogona broelemanni | reverse complement strand
TTACAGCCGTTGAGCAAGAAAATTGCTTTTGGACAGTCCAACGGCATCCGCCATCTAAGAAGCATGGGGTAACAGTGGTTTGTTGGGGTTGTTTACTTTCATTATATAAGGGGACTTCTTTATACTTCTTTATATTATTACTTTTGTGTGTATTATTTAGTGACTTTATATTTTAACAACGATGAACATTTGCATAAACTCGTCATAGGAATTTTATTTCTATTTTCGAAACTACTTTGAATAAAAAAAATCTGGTATGGTTGTTGTTATATGCATATACGAATACGAACATGTATAATTTTTTTGAAATATAATGCACGAAGTGCGTATGCCCGACCAACCCGAAGGTCTTACGAAAACCCTTACAATAATGTTACAACTTTAAACTGCTCAATAATTATCAGGAAATGGTCGAAGCCATTAAGTGTAGAACAATAAAATAAACTACAAGATTTGGAATAGTTTCGTGACCGTTTTCCGTTCTTTCGCTCCAATCGTGCTTACGAGGCCATTAAAATCTTTGGATTTATTTTACTATACTGTTAAATATGCTTACTATACTATTAATGGAGCATTTGCTAATGTTGTCGTTAAACAAACATGTTTTCTCCTCGATAAACACGATTGGAAAGTAACTAAACCATTTAATATCCCTCGGCAACCACTGCCTCGTGTATGCGTGTTGCTCGCTGCTACTACCAGCGACAAAAAGTATTGATTGTTTAAGCTCCGTTTTTCGTGTGTGCTGGTTCGGGCTTTGTTATTGGATATACGGAGACTATGTTATAACGTTGGCAACATTTTTTTTTAACCGGCTAATTTTTTTTTGGAACTTGTGTGTGGGTGGGTGAGTGGTGGGGGTAAATTCTAGTCTCTGTTGCGTGATCGGTTCGCGTGACTGGTTCCGCGAATCACGGAAATAGTTTTCGGTGAAAGCGAAATCCGAGTCTGGGTCACGGTCTCACTCCCCTAGTGTGCCGCCTCGTCTCTTTTAACTGACAGTGCTCGTTCGCAAAAAAAAAAAAAAAACTGGCGACTGTCGCCGCGTTAGGAACAATTCTGCTTTGCTTGGGGTACCTTTCTAAAGTTGTCTCAAGTCTCAAGAAACTGATGAAATCCAGCAATTTAACAAATTAAATATCGAGTACGGTACTAATTATAATTCCGGCGAAGTCTCTCGGCCGGGTGAGGTCGTAATTATTCACCAATCTGGTAGTTAGACAATTAAAAATACGAGTATATATATTAGCAGTTATCAATGGTGTTATGTTTGTCAATGGGTGCGATTCATTTGGCGTAACTCGTATCTAGAATCGCCCATTGATGATGGCAGAGGTGCCATGCGCCATCTAGCGACAATTAAATAAAACATATATCGCGTGACGTGTCAGTGTACACGTCCTTCCATGTCATTCCATTTCGCTCCGCGTGTTTCTGGCTATGTTCTATTTATGCGATTGCGTTATGTGTTGAGTGTTCGCGTGCGGAGATTTGCGCGCGCCACCTAGATGGCGGTAAGTAAAGCATGGTGTACCAGCAGTAAAGCATGGATTGGTAGACAGCCAAATGAATGCCTAAACTATCATGCTCTCTCTGATGATCGATCCCTGCCATGTCCATGTACCGTGGTGACGAAATGGTTCTTAAAATGTAGGTATATGTAAGGGTTGAGCAGTAAAGTATATTTTTTTTACAATCAATGATTACGATTATTGTGTACCCCACTAAACGCTTAAGCATTCGGGGAGGAGAACATTTTCACCAGTACTTCGGGATCGAATAAAATAAACTAGAGCCCGAACCGGGAATCGAACCCGGGACCGTCACCAGCCGACTGCTGTACCACCTAAATCAAATATTCTAAAATTATAGTATAATATTTTTTAACAGTACTATAATATAAATCCAAAGAAAATGAGTAAAATAGTGTGGATCATGCAAAAAAATAAAAATATTTCGCGCAAGTCATCCTAAACATTGCTAAATAGGATTGCGTCGGTGCATTACACGCAGCCATGATTGGGGGAGCTTTCCATAGCATGTGTAATACCCGAGTATAGGGTTGCGCAAAAGTCGCCAGCAATTAGAAAAGTATGATCACCGCTGTTTGGAAATGTGCGTGACTACCGTTTCGGGGCGCCCTCGTCCAGTCTATCCCATAGTTTCCATTACCATTTTCCCCTCCCCCTCGCACCCCCTCCTCACTAAACCCTCAACTCCATTAACGTGTTGGTCGGGCGGAGACGACTCATTTTTTAACTGTTTTACATACACGGCGGGCCATTTGCAGCGGCCTCCCATACATAATACATTTAGTGGCTACACTGTTCTTGATCCCTATGGGAGAGTAGGTTGGTTTTCGCAATTTTTGCGCGAGTTTCTCGAGAAATATTCAATAAACGTAATGGACGTGGTGCCAGCGATTCGCACGCACTAAGAAACAATGGTCGCCGACCTTTTTACACTTCGAAATTTTGATGCTGACCGAATATCAAAGTATTTTTTTAGTTTTCCCTGCTACATTGGTTTCATACAAAAATATTCCGCGTGCTGTGAATCGTAGTAATACACTATTAAGTTTTTGTAAACATATATTAGCCCTGGGGCAAGGTTTGTTTTGTTTCATCAAGGGCATGTTTCATCTCGAGTTTTCAATTAGGAATTCGTGCGCGGCTGAAAAATACAAAAATAGGCGTTCTATTATGAATTGTATTCTTCATAAGGTAATTCAAGTACTACACTTATTAAATTGTCACTTGCTTGAAAGATCTAACAACCATTCTATATTCATGTAGAAAGGAATAAAGTTATTAATCACTTTTTAATTAAAAATGACGCGTGACTTATCGAAACACGCCCAGCATTCAGTCAGATGAATGAAGGATATACAAGAAAATGATTTTTAGGAGCAATTTTTGTAACTGTATGAGATAAAGTGTGAGATAAAGACCATTTAGGAGACGATACGGCAACTTTAAGACGTTAGGTATGCGGGAACGAGGAATAGAACACACATAAAGAACGAAATAAACAAATAATATAATTTACTAGAGTTGTTATTGGTAAATTACACAAGAATTGTTATCATATACATACATTAAAAATATACATACATGGTTGCAGGTTGACAACGTTGTAGGATGCGAAACAAACAGGTCTTTCCGATTCCTCGTTCCCGCATACCTAACGTCTTAAAGTTGCCCTATCGTCTCCAAAATGGTCTAGATTACACTTTCTCTCATACTGAATGAAGGATAGCTAAAGTACCAACCAACCTGTCGTCCAAATTTGATAATTGGAAAATCAAATATATTTTCCTAAGTTGTATCATGTTTAGAAATCGATAGATGACTTTTATCTCGCGTGCTTATTGAACGTCCCTTTTAGGTTCTCCATTTTGTGGTTTCATTTCATTGCTTCATGTGCCAGTTATTCGTCGTTGATTTAAAAAAAAATAATTGTTTTGACTGTTGATGGTAGGTATCCATCAAAATTCTAATCGCGTGTGAAATTCGGTTTCGAAAGCCCAAAAAATAAAACTGAAGCACGCGGAGTTTTCAGTCATCCACTGATTGAGGCTGTCAGCGCGGGCGTCTGCCAGCGTGTCTGCCAAGCGAGGGAAAACCGCGCTAACTGGCAATTTAATTCTCACCAAAACATCAACGCGACACGACAGGATAAGTAGCACTAATTGGGTATACAGCAATTGACAGAGTGAAAGGCATGTATTTTTATAAAATCGCTTTTACAGAATAAAAATGTACGCTAATATAGAAAATATACATGTATATTCCTGCATGTATTAAAGTAAATGCATTTTAGCTCGTTAAGGTTACTCTACGTACGAATAACATGAGTTTGCTTATAAGTTTGTAAATTTATAAGTGTTTGACTCATTTCTACATTCCTGTTTCTCAAGAGTGTGTCGACAGTGGATCAAACTAACAGAGTGTCAAATACAGAGCCAATTAGTATAGGACAACCCCATCCTTGTCCCTTCAATGGGGACTGCTTGCGGGCATATATTGTAATTGTAATTGTGGGCTAACGTGTTGGAAATTAAGATTTTTAAATAACGATAATGATGTCGATTACAAAGATATATTTCCATTTAAATTTTCTTTTTAAACGTGAGTAATTTTCTTTTACGCAGCAATTTTGGAGAAAAGTAGCTGCCGTAAATTAAAATAATTCCAATAAATAAAATACAGAGGTACATAAAATAAAATAAATATTATTTTAATATATATGAATAACAAATTAAAGTAATGATCATTGAGTGACTAACATTATTAATTAAACTGATTAATAGCAGGCTGCAAAGTTCAGACCTCAATTTCCTATTCGCATCAAAGCTTTACGAGTGCAAAGGCAAAACCACAAATTGCCGGGTGCCAAGCCAACTACAGTGGCTTATCAATTAAACACGAGCGTACCGACGCTATAGGCGGAGCAGCATCAGCCACAAACACGTATATCTGCCAATATTGACAATTATGAAAATTGGTGTCCTCTATTCAATTAGATAATGCCAAGTTCTATTTGATTAGAGCAACGCCCCCCTAACGAGACGTCGGTCGTCGTTCGATGGCGGATCGGAGTAATTAGAGCGATTAATTGTAATGGCATTTATTTACCTTTCTGGTTTCCATGACCGCACGTACGTGAACGTCCCTTCCCTCACACGTGCAAACTAGCAAGGAAAATATACGGGAGTGTCTGTAATTGAATTTGGCGGCTCTAATTTTGACGCGGGGTAGGGGAGGAGTGGGGACAGGCTTGTCACATAGGCCGTGTATGAGCTTCTCGGCACTCTAAAAATGCATATCTGACTCCGTTAGCATGACGATCAGCACCAAATACATTTGTACACTTAATGTTGGCGCTGATGTTTACCTTGTCGAATGCTGCGCGTCTGGTTAAGAATAGGCATGTAAGAAAAAACATTAGTTTATACCAACTGATAATACTGTTAATACCAGATCGGATTGTCAGGGTAAAATATCTTCACGTTGGGGTAAAATGACTGATTTAATTTCGGCAGAACAGCAAGCGATTAAAATATTTTACAAAACATTTTTGTTTAAGATGAATTGTGGTAACAAAATTTGGATAAAGTAAAAATAAAATAAATAAAATATGTATGAATATATAATATAATAAAATATGTATACTTGAAAGCATATGCTATCTTAACCATAAAGTAGTGTTAAACGTTTATACAGGGTTGCTAAAAAATAGTCCACTTACTCCACTCCACTATAAATGTCGTTAAATGTCGTCAAATTAATTGTCTTGCAAGGAGCGCGACAGCAACACAGCCCAAAGTGTGGCCGCCTATAGGAAAAGTTATGCTCTGGTAAAAAGACATGATGTACTTATTTGGAAAAGTCCAAACTCGATGGGGAAGAAGACCTTCAAACTCCATCGAGACTGGTAGTACAATCTCACGTTTGTGTTTTCAATCCAGGCACTTCCAAACCGATCGTATTGTCAAATCAGAACCATGTAAAATGCTCACATTGCACTGAATTCTGTTAAAGGTCAACAGACCAGAAGGTCCACTTTAGCCTCTAGACAATCTTTGTATTACACGTGAAGACCATTTCATCTGTTC
Source organism: Melogona broelemanni (assembly GCA_033995665.1). Lineage (NCBI taxonomy): Eukaryota > Metazoa > Arthropoda > Diplopoda > Chordeumatida > Chordeumatidae > Melogona > Melogona broelemanni. Next base: position 6,274 of record JAUJYS010004515.1, on the reverse strand, counting down.
AGTGACATGTAATTTTAAGTTAGCTTGTGCACAAGTAGCAGCTGGCGCGCAATGCATTAATAGAGCGTGCTGATATGTCAGTGCGGAAATGGCGATTCTGACCTTCGTGCGAGCGGTGCTGCTGCAGGTGGACATTTTAACAAAATCTGAAATAGCTCAAAGTATCACAATTACTTACTTTAAATATGTACCAAATTTCATAACAAAGCGGTCATTTTTAGCTGATTTCTATTAGTTATAAAGCACCCCCCCCCCCAGTCGTAGCTCACGGCTGGGGGAGGGGTTGGTGCTTTATGAATCACGGTGTATAAACTGATTTACAATTTGGATTCATCTATTGGTGCTGTTAGAACGTCTAAAATTGACCAGCTGAGCCCGCAAATTCGCATAGTGGACCAGCCGGCATTTGCATGCGTTTTTCGCCGACCGCAAATTTCGCGGAACCTACCGCCGAAAGCGCACCCTGTCTGTTTTCTGCACCGCATGGCCTGCGTGCTGTTAGTGATTGCCCGCTTATAAGGGAGAGCTCTGCTCTTTGATTGATCAGCCGTTTGCCCCGTCTTGTTTGATCACGTTTGTTGTCGCGATTCATCCATTGTGATACTGACGGTTGACATTTCTATTTCGTAATGAGACGAAATTGTCATCGCCGCAAACAATTCATCACCGGGCATTACCTTCGTTAGCTAACCAGATGATAAATAAACCGTTGTGACACTGGTCGTGTCATGTTGGTCTAGGGTGGAAATCGATACGCTAGATCGATTTTCTTCATTGCGAACTATATTTTCTTACGCTTTTTTTTTGCTGGAGGAAATTATTCGATATATCGGCGAAAAACACGAGCGGGCTATCTAAATTGTTTACCGACATACACTGCTCGCCCTCATCGAATTTCGATACAAACAGGGTTTTTACCGCGGTTGAAGTTTTTGTATCCAATTATGTACGTCTATCGATTTACTTGTTGCGGCTAACGTTGAGTCGAGTGTGAACGCGCTCACGTCAGTGTGACAAATACGACGTCATATATGTTTCGTGTCTTTCCAATTTCGGTTATTTAATATGCACAATGAATTATTTTTGTGGTGGATTTCGCGTAATACATTTTGATTAATCAGTGTCTATGACTGCTGGGTGTCAATTTGGAACTTTATTTTGTTTACATATTTATGGAATTAAAAAAAATAATAACGGAAATATGACTGACATATAATTTATTTCATTCAATCGATTGATTTTCAATAGATTAAATGTCCATCTCGGCGTGCAAAAGAACCATCAACGTTGCTTAGCCTAAAATGTAAGGATTAATATTTTCTGATATTTGACTGTGAATAAAAAAATCCAATTGTTATCATTCATAATTCATAATCTTCCTCTTTATTTAGCGAATCGTTTTTAAATTTATTAACCTGCAGCACCAGTACAATCATGTGCCATATCGTTCCGTGCTCAAACGCTATCGTAATTGATCTTTGAGGAAGTCGAGAATTGGCAACCAAAGTCTCACCAAACTTTTCCATTGATTAGTGTTGTATTACAATTGACTGTCTCGATAGCAACCAAGACTCGAAATAAACGATAAAAATACAAGCTTTCCTTTCGAATGAATAAATAAAGCAAATGCGCGTAACGTTTAACGCATTAAGACTTTTGTGTAGTTGAATTGCGAGCAACGCTCACATACAGACTAGCATTTAGAGTTTTACCGATAATGCGTGCATGATAAATTGGCATTTGCGTGTTTACTGAAGTAGAAAACTTGATATATTATCAATAAACTGAGTTTAAGTTAGACGTTGTGTAGGAAAGTCAGGCGCGACCTGTAATTCAATTGTTGCTGTCTGGGTATTATGGGGGAAAAGGCGTTTTCGCAAAGTTTACCAATCGCTGAATGGTGTTTATGAAAAAACACGGACGTATTTGTTTACCCAATAAATTGATACCTTATGAATTTGGAGTAGTAGAACGCCAAAAGACGTAATAACGTGTCTAGGCGTATGTCCTAGATCTAAACGATTCTAAACTAGATTATCATCGTGAACCTACAAACATAAAGGCAAGGGTCATGTAGCGTTTTTTGACCAAACGAAACAACACGAGAAAATTGTTTTCGACAGGAAATCCGACATTTCATGAAATGATTTCAATAACAGTTAAAAATAAATGAAGTTACTTGCTATTGTTTGAGTGGGGTATTGCTGCTCGATCCTCGTTCCATTAAAGTAGGCAGTGTGCACACGGTACTCCACTGAATGGTTTGGCGGAAATCTGGTCTTTGGCGCTGGGCTCCCCCTAGCCCGCCGCCACCCACCGCCCTTGTTGGCGAATTTATGCGCCGGATTCCAGCAGCCGCGACCGATCAAATTCGATTTTGCCGTGACTGCCGGCCGACGTCACTGCCAGCGCCGCATAGGAAATTTCCCCCGCCGGGTGGCGTTTCGTGCGTGGGCGCACGCTGCTACGAGAAGCGAGCGCGGGCGCCGGCACGGAAAGAGAGAGATCGACCGGGTCGGTGAGTGCGACGACAGCGCCCCGAGCGACATTTCTCGCGTATTTACCAAATGCACCCGCCCGCCAAAGAGATGCGAGGCGTTGAGGCCGAAAGCCGTGGCAGATCGATGGCCACATTAAAACGAATTTTAAAACTATTTTTTTTCGCTCGCCTATATGATATGTTCATAGGTGCCGTGTGGAGAAGTAATTAATTACTGCCCCCATTGACCCCCATCAATTCCAGATTGAGACATCCGGAATTTTCGGGATAGAGAAATTCATACGCGCGTCTTCTTTCGGAATGGAATCCAAACCGTTTGATTCGTGCCTGTACGTTGCCAGCTACGCGTTTGAGATTCCTACCTAAGTACGAAGCCTAGGATAGAGAAAATTACCAGATTATCCCGTGGGGGAGATGGAGGGGGTTTGAGACGAACATACCAGTACATGTATCCCCACTTAACAAGAGTTTAAAAAAATTCCAACCCACCACTTACATGTATTTTATTCGGTATACGAGTATATTGGATTCGTATTCCAACCTTGCGAATCTTTGATGCGTTTGTCGGCAGAAAATCGAATTTGTGTTGGCTCGCAGCACCACCTGGTGACTAGGCTACGTTCCGAAAGCGGGAATACTAGTGTGTCAATCGCACATAACAGTGTTTTTTTTCCTCTCGTTTCCTTCGAATCGAAGGGCATTAAAGAAACTCCGGGATCACATTTCTCACGTTATTGTGTGGTGTGACCACGTGCTTCTGGGCAGATCTTACGTTATGCCGAGCGAATAGATCGTGCTGCTACCACCCGAATCGTTAAGGAACGTCTTTCTGCCTAAATTAGAGATTCATGCCGCAGTAATTTAACGGCTTCGCGGCATGAACCCTGTGAATTATGTAAATTTATCTCTATGCTACGCTCGTTTCTTGTGCAAGAGTATCGAACACATTTTTTCGGAAATGCCATTTAATTTTTATTTATTTTTATTTGCGTTCTTAAAGTATCATATTTGAAGAATGGTACCGCAGTGATTATAAGTGGTTTTTAAAAGCTACGATGAAAAAATAAAACACCGTTAAACAAATTGAAAATTAGCTATTTATAGAAGAGAAAGTGCAATTTTAAACCAGAAATTGAGGTATATACATATTTTGAGGTGTAATACATATTGTATATTCAGAAATTGCGGTATATATATATATATTGAGGTGTAATACATATTTTCTATTCATAAATTGCGGTATATACATATTATGAGGTGTAATCAGATGTATCAGGTGTATTCAGAAATTGAGGTTTTTATAACCGGTGGTAATCGATTCATCGTATAAGGCGTTTACGTTGTGGAATTCACACACCTAATATAACCGTGACCCGACATTATTCGAACTTAATCAAGCAATGAAGATTTCGATCGTTTACGTACGAATTCTCTTGATTTCACATGTATGTCCATGTATTGTCCAATTCGGTTATAAGCTGTGTAGTTGCAATAAAAAATATTTTGGAACATTCTCAACACTGAACGCTAGCTATGATTGGCCATTTGCCAGGATTTCATATCCTTTTCAAGATCACCACTTGTACGTCCTGCGCACAAGCAATCGAAACGATAACCATATTGAATTTATTTTTCATATAATCCATTTCTAGACGCATTTTTAGAAAAAGTAGTTTATTTTCTAATTAAAAAAAAGTACATTTCATCTGTGACTAACTTTTAGCTCCAGGAAGCACACGGCACATCCCCTGATTTACATCGATAGCTAAGCCAAAGCCAGTTGAAAAATAAAGTGTTTCCGTTAACGGAGACTAGCGCGTATCTCGTCGAGTCTAAATCACGCGAAGAGAGAGAGGCGGGTAGGGGATTAAGACGATAGGCCTATTCGCGCGAAATTAACTCTTTAAAAAAAGAAGAAAAGTGATCGAGTGGGGAGAGGGTTGCTATAGCATCGCGACTCCGGTGTTTGTCTCGTAGGCATCCCCTACTAACCTCCGCCCCCTCCCTGTTCGTCCACCCCACCGATCTATAACACTTTCCTTTTAAGAGCTAATGTTTTATTTCCCTTTTAGCCGGCGACCTCCTACCAACTCCCACCCAACCACCTCCTTCAAAACATACCCCCACCGCCACACTAAACTCTATATAGATCGGTTACTTCTGTTTCTAGCGATTTTTCCTCGTTTCTCTCTTTTTTTTTCTTCTTCTTCGTCTTCCACGGTATTCCTTCGTTTTTTTATTGGAAATTCCTACGGGACTTTCAACTATTCTGTTACGCATTTGCGCTCTCCGATCACATGTATATTGACACGACGCCCGGCTTCGTGGAACCGGGTTGGTGGGGCGCAAATCCGAACCGCTATTGAAATACTTACGTCTATAACCCGAGAGGTCTCGGTGGTGTAGTGGTGAGCGTTCTCGACTATTATGCACGTGGTTGCGTTTCGGATCCCAGCGGATTCATCCAGAATTTTTTGGGCGAGAAAAATTCATACCTTCCTTTGGAATGGAAGTAAAGCCGTGAGACCCGTGCCGGTACGTTGTCAGGTACACGTTGATGGTCCATACCTAAGTCAGAAGCCTAGACTAGGCCAAATTCTAAATTACCAGATCGCCCCCTAGGAGGCTGGTAAGTATCCTTAACAAACAATAGAATCCCATATATTCCCACATATTGTTATAATGCTACGCCGCCACAATTAATCCATCTAAATCTAAAATCTAAATAACCCGAGAGTTCCAAAAAAACGCCTGCTGGCGTTTGGTAAGGTGAGCCGAATTTTTATGGGTGCCATTTACATGAAGGAGATTGTCACATTTTGCTCCATGGAATCGTCTTATTGATTTGGCTTCACACATCTACGCGACGAAAGAATTATGCGACCAATGAATTATGATAATTGCGCAAAAAAAATTAAAATTACGTGGCAGTTGAAGACTTAAATATAAAATAAAAATAGCAAAATGTGAAAATCTCCATTGTGTAAATGACCCTTAAGAATAAACAATTAAATAAGTTCAGTTTGAGGTGGTAGGACAATTTCTCTATTTTATAACGAATTTATTTTTCGAATACTTCCATTTTGGGAGTATAATGTCGTTCTAATTTATAACTTAACTGGACCAGTTCCGATGACTTTTGGTTTAGCAAATAATTGATGTCTGTAGTCAAATGGTTTTCTGAAATGGTTCCTCAAGTTTGGGATTTTCGATTCGGATGGCGAGCGCTGCTGTAATTTGCACCCGGCCACCTGATCCGGCTCTGCGGTCGTGAATCTGCCGAACTTTCCGATACGTACCTGGAACCACGTTCGTGTCGCGATCGTCCGGGGTCACCGTGTAGGGCAGGCGCCTGGGGACGGCGAGGGCTAGTCGAAAAGCTCATGGGTTTAGATGATGCTTCGATCGAGCCTACTTACAGGCGTTTCATTGATTGGCCGTTAATTCCATGTTATTGGTGCCGCTGAAACTTGTCACGGTGACCAAAGCCAATTTCGAGCTATGTCCGCCGTAGACCCCAAGCCTAAATAATCCATTTTTCTAAGTTTGTTGCTTTTTCAAATCTATTATGTAGGGTGTCAATATCTGACTTTCGATTTCGTTTTTTTTCGAATGTCGCCTAATGGTACAATAATACATTTTATTATTATATAAATCACCGTAGCGCCTAATGCACTACAGGATTACTGCACCCTAATGTCTCTATGGAGATATGTGAGGGGCAGGGAAGGGTAGGGAAGAGGGATGCAGCTGGAATAGCCAGACTGCAGGATC
>JAUJYS010004514.1:0-11891 GCA_033995665.1 Melogona broelemanni | reverse complement strand
GCGCCGGGAATCGAACCCGGGACCACCCGCTTAGTAGTCTATGACCATAGCCACTGAACCACGGAGGCCGCACAAATCTATGTTCGACAGACTATGTTCGTCTTTATTTCAGCGCTGTACCGAACCACGTTTTAATATATTTGTTTGAATTATAGACGTCCTAACTCAACTATTATTACTAACCATAAAAAAGTTCCCATTTAAAAAAAAATATTAACTCGGTATACAGATCTAAAAACTTGGGCTTTTATAATACTAACTATACAGTATAAGTAGATTTTTTAATATGGGGAACATTTTGAATATGGCAAAAAAAAAATATCAAAAGTTCACTTACCGCCAGACCGGGTAGGTTTACGCAAGTGGTGTAGTTGGACCAAGTCTGGTTCGTATCCGGATGCCGGAACCAGGTTCCATCCTCCCTGCATTCTTTGTGAGCCAAAACTGGAACCAGACATATAAAACATTTGGTTACAAATGCGCATTACACCTACGAGTGTAATAAACGAGTGTTACGATTCCAAAAATAGATACGTGCAAAAGAAAGTACACGTGTATAGTTGGAATTAAACGAGGCGAAAGGCTCTCGGGTAACTTACGGCTGGAATCGAATCCGATGACGAAAGATGGACATGGGTTGTAGGCCACGCTTCCGGCCGGGGTGTCGTTCCAACATCCCCATCCGTCAAAATTCCGTAAACAATACTTGTCTGAAACAAAAATAAAGAAATAATTTAAACATAGAGAAGCATTCGGTTAAAGGCACGACTCTCGTCCAAGACATGAGCATGCACTAAGCTATAATTTGAAGTTCCCTGTTTTTTATTTTTAATGTTTATTTACATTTTATTCACCAACATAGAAGGCATCTCAGCCGATAGGTCTATACAATTTCCGTTCTACACTTCGCAGACTACTACAATATTTTAATTTAATCAAAAAACGTAAGCCATGAACAGGATAACGAATTGAGGAACATGGTATGGGACAGCACCGAAATGAAAATAAATAAATAAACAAGAGTCAATTACAATTACAATTACAATACATATAGGCCCTTGGGGGCCTATGGCGGGGGGTCAAAAGACCAGTTAAGCACAGGGATTGTATTTACGAGTCTTTCCTTATTTTGTGGGAGCTCTTGTTTACAAAATAAAATTGCTGATATTTTTGGATACTTTGACTAGACTACCGTATGAACAGGAAATAATTTAAATAATTATAGTCGTTGAAAATAACTGAACTCCCCATCTCATTAGCAGACGCATACCTTAAGAGTTTCCTAAGGATACTTGGGTAATTATTTATATGCCGAAAGGCCGGTTTTCAGTCAGACATTTCACTATAATTGTGATTGCTAAGTACACTGACCAACACAGACATAATTTTAGGTTGCTATGGAAACGCGCAGCGCAACTTCGAGAAAGATGTATAAATACGTAAATTAGAGGGGGCGACAGTTTCAATCCCATTTGTGCTAATTATTTTGGTGTATTTCTAGTCGATGAGGATTTATTCTCAGTAACGCAGTTTTTGATACGGAACGGAAAAGTTTCGTTCCTAGGAACAAGTCCTTTCCGAGGAACTTTCGAACGCCCAGGTTCCTTTTCCTTAGAAGAAAGGATTGGAACGGTTTTGTCCTCTTTTTTTTTCAGGAATTGGAACGGCAGTTTCTATTACTGTGTGCAAAACATTAGCTCTTATTTAAAATTAAATATTCACTTCACATCATTTAAATACTAAAAAAAAAATTGCGTCCACATTCAAAGTTCACGGTTTATAAAGCTTATTAACGGTCAATTACAATTATAATTGTTGGGATAAATGAAAATTTGGATATTTTCATCCGTTTGGAAAGCGATTTTTTTGTATTTAAATTTTTATATTTAGTAATCAAAGGAACGGAATAGTTCCAGGTTTCTTTAAAAAAGGAACTAGGAGCGGTTAGGTTCCTTTTAATTTACGTAGGAACTAGGACAGGATTCATTTTTTTAGGAGGAACGGGAACTGGAAAGGGTTCGTTTTGAAAAGGAACGAATCCAACACTTACTTTGGTCCGGTGGTTCAGGCTGGTCGAGTACCTCCTCCTTGCATCGGCTGTAAGCGCTGTCTGCTTGGGCTTGGTCAAATATTATCATCGCAAGTACATGCGAGAGCCTCTGCTGGTGATCAGGGATGCGGGGATACCTGTATAGCGCGCAAAAATATTTGTATAACACTTTCGATTGAAACGAGTAATCAGCAGCAGGAGATATTTCGAATGGCACGTAGTCGCTAGCACCATGGACTCAAATAAACAAGTGCCAAGGCATGGAGGGAATCGACCCAGACACATTGGCACTCACAACACAGCCATTCCATTCGTCGTCCAGTTAAGTCGTCCTTGAACTGAACTGGGTCGTTACTGTTTTTTTTTTAATTTGTTTGTTTTAGAGTGGAAAGCACATAATTTTGTTTTAAATTGTGTTTCAATTTTAAAGCACGTCTTTTCACGTTTTATAGAATAGAGTTTTAGTCATCCAATTAATAATATTTTTTTTTTAATTTCTGAGAATATTTTAAACACTTGCTTGGAAACCGCTGATTGTGCCAAAAAAACTCAATGATAATTTTTGTAAATTTTTAATGAAATCATTTTTTACGAGCCATTAATTTACAGTTGCTTTCGTCACAGTCATTTTAAAACGCAGGTGAAAATTTTATGTGCACTATCATAGGTTTAATCAAGTAATAAATAATAAGTTTAAAACAACCGCCCAAACATTTTCGGTAACTACGTCATCTGATTATAAAGACAAACTAGAAACATTTTCTGCCCGACCAACACTAGTACAAAAAAGCCAAAGATTTACACGTCGTGTAATTGACTGGAGTGAAGCCAGAGTACGACCAACACTATTAGGCCTTATGTTGCACTGAAGGTGACACTAGCTCAATTTAATATTCAGCAGGAGAGGACTGTTTTACGTTAGCCTCGCTTATTTCACCAGCCATTTGTATTATTCTTTTGACAATCTCTCCTCAACAAAATCCATAATGTATGTTTTCGATTTACCATCGCTCTGCCTGGCACATTATTTTTTTGCCATCATTCTTTCGTTTTAGAATTCAGCAACGTCTTCCAGAGAGGATGTCTCAAAATGCATTTGTCACTTTGTCTTTAACTGGGTGCGGTACCACACAATTCAGACTAGCATCTTCAACATTTGAGAAGGCCTATTATAATTTTAGTTTACGCTTGATTGGTGGCTGTCAACTTTTTACATTTCTTGTGACATTTTCCATTTCGCTCAAACAAATCGGGTGATTACGGAGTGCTTGCGTGCTCGTGTAACCAAGAAACCATAAATGAGAATCCACATCTCTGAGACGGTAGCGCTCTCAATTGACAGGGGGTGACAATTTTTGACTTGCTGACTCAGCAATATTAATTATCAATCGACTTCAAACGGAGTGCTCAAATTTGTTCATTCTCATTAAAATTAAAGCCAAGTAAAAAAAAACCAGACTAATAAACTGAAATTATTTTTAAAGAACAATTTCTGGTTGTATTTGTTCATGCAATGTTCGTAGATTGTGTTTTGCAAGGTTTCTTCTAACCGTTGCAGGTGCTGAGTGTCACAGTGTTGTCACATACATGCACGTGTGCGTTACATCGTCAAAGTTTACTTACAGTGTCATAGCGAGAGATCTGATGTAAGAGTAATTATACAAACAAAGATTGGATTTTAAATAAGGGAACTTCTCTATAGAGATGACACGTCGTTTCGATCAATGTTTTCGATGTTGACAGTACAGCCTTACCTGGAAAGAGACAAAAATGATAAAATAAAATTATTAAACAGATAAAAATTACAATAACATAATCCCGAAGGAAATAAGTTTTTTGTTTATATCGAAACACGAATCCATAAAATCGAACCCTCCCAAGCATGTCATCCACTGTAATTGTAATTGTGATCCTAAGCATGGTAGACAGTAATTGGAAAAGTATTAGTAATCATCGTATTAGTGTTACAGAAGTTTCGAATCATTTGTGTGTATCATCACATTTGGTGTCTGAACCCATTGTCCTCAGACAATTCCAGAGGGCATTGGAGAGGGGAAAAAAGAACAGATGAGTTAACGCATTCATTTCTCGGTTGGCGTTAATGTCAACAAAATGTGCACAAGGAACCACAAATTATGCATCAGTCGGTAGTAAATACTACGCGCGTATAGAGGGATTGGACAGAATAATGGAAACAGCTCTATAAGGTATACCAACAGATCTGTTTCCATTAAGTTGTCCAACCTCTATATGTATAAATGGCATATGCAAATGCATCGTCTCATTATAATTGCATGACGGCAAATTGGATTGGGATTTCACGTACGCTCGTCGCATCAAAATCGAGACACGTGCACCATACATCGAACGTCGCAAGTTCCGTTTCTGGTAACACTGTCACTGATTACGCATCAGCATCTGTAGCACTGGTTGGGGGGGACATGGTAAATGTGGGGGGATCGGTTGCGAGGTTACGAACAACTTGGACCTTCCATTACGATTTTATTTTCCATAAGTCCTGGTCGGCTTGCTTAACTTAGAAACAACTGCATATTGTATGTCACGTGCATGTGAGGGGGAAAAATAGAGATTTGTTCAGATGTATCGCTATTCTACATGCCGGGATAAACGCAGACAAGACAAATAGCGAGTATGCCACTAGATAACGATATTTTCTTATTGTTCTTTTGTCTGCTGCGTAGTATCGTTAGATGGATAACATTTCGTCTTCCACAAGGTGATGTTTCTTGTAACTAGTGTTATTTTTATCTTAGTTAATTATATTTAATATTGCAGGTGAAGAAGAAAATTAAGCCGGAACAGTTGATTAATTATGTATGCAATTCATCTCAGTCCGGATTTCATTATTGGAATGTAAATTTGTTCCACTACTCATCAATTATGTATTTTGTTCATAGTCGATTTAATCAACTTTTCATGTTGCCGTCAAAGTAGACAGTAGTCAGGTTCAATATTTAAAAATAACTATGTTAATACTTACATAAAACAATTGATTATTTCATTGAATTCCGAGTCAATTTAATTAACTTTTTTGTACCCGTCACCGGCAGATGTATTCAGATTGACTATCATCGCCAAATGTTATCGGCATAGACCGCATAGTAAGCAGTATTCCGGTTAAATATAAAAATACATTTTAATAAATTCTAAATTATTTCACACGTAAACAGTGTACAATTTATATTTTTCCCTTTAATTCAAAGTTAATTTAATTGACTTTGATGTCCCGTCAGAGATGTCCCATTCAGATTTAATCTAGTAATCAAAGCCTATATAGAAAAAATACTTGTACTTCTAAATAAATTCTACATTATTTCATATGTAAACAGTGTACAATTTATTATTTCATTTAATTCAGATTCCATTTAATTGACTCTGATGTCCGTCAGAAGCAGATGTATTCAGATATTGTCGTCAGAGCCTATGCAGGAAAAAAAAAATCAGGAACTACACCGATACATATAGTGTGTCCTATTTAACGGAAAGGGTTCCCTCGATTGTATCCACCCCACTCCCACTCGGGACTGTGCTTTTCCGGGCGACGCACTCATGCACAGAATCGACATTTGATGGACTTTTGGCGCAACGAGTCGGTTGCCGGTTCCGTCAACTCCAGCGGCATTATCTCGCTATTGCGTCCGACGCACTCCCAATCCATCAATGTCCCGCCAAATTCACGGACAATTGCATTCCGGAAAATATTTAGACGCTTGATGGCGGTGGTAGTGGCCCGCACTGCAAATCACGACCTCTCACAAACATGGTGATACTCGAACACCTTAACGTCTAATTTTAACCACATTACTCTAACAAAAGACTGTAGATGAAGGTATTTGACACTTTATGTGCTGCTAGTTATTTTCCTTATACATGACTTCACTCGGCGACTTTATGATTGGAATAAATATCCCGCGTTGTGGACGTTCGTTTATGATAGTGGCATACTGAAAAGTTTAATTAAATACATTGACATGCAATTACGAGATTGAGATTGTAATTACAATAATGGCAATACATGTAATTACAAATTACGATTGTAATATAAGTGTTTGTTTTGATTTCAATGCGTTTATTCCCGCGTTTCTTGTCATTATGCAGCCGGATCTCATGACGACGATTTGAGGATCGAAAAATGTGCCAGTTCGAGATATTCTACACCACCTCCGATGGCTGCATCAATCACCTACGCTACCTGCTGTGTCTAGCAGCATGTACGTAATCACAACGTTTTTCAAAGCCACCGTATCAGGCTTTAAAAAACTGTATTGAAGAATTGTATAACTCGTATTTTGTTATTATAACAAATATACAGTCCACTTCAACTGTTGCCGTTTATATCCCTGGTCAAGGATTCTTTATTTATAAATTTCAACCATACGGCTCATAAGAACATTTTAATTGAGCCATTAAGTATCCATATTAGGAAGTTGTTTTTCGTGGTAAAATATCTGTAATAATTTAATATCGTAAATTAATATGTGGAAGAGCATTGATGTTGGCGATTTAAAAGTATTTAATTTTTTAATTTTTGTGGAAGCTCATATTATTTTTGAGACGTCTACAGTATGACCGAATGTGATCCCGCATTGAAGACGTTCCACCTTGCAGTGTAAGGGAAACTACGGCTACGGACGAACAACCACTTTTTTTCCCCTACCAGTCCGCATCACGCCTTCTCGTTCGTACACAGACACACTGGACGAAAATTGATTAAAGAGTCTCGCTTCTAATGTGTACGGTATTACGCTTAGGTGATCACAAGTGGCCCATTTCCTGGAAAGGGGAAAAGTTACGTGAATGCAGTCAACTAATGGGCAGTTGTATTCAGTAAAAGAATAGTCTCGCATCACTCAATGAACGGTTAGAGCACGGCTACGCTGAAACTCACGCAGTGAGATCTTTGTCTTAAGGCAATTTTAATTGTATAAATTAGTATAATTAGTACGACCTGTCTAGCCCAGTCGGTAATGCAACTGACTGCGGTGCGGGCGGTTCCGGGTTCGATTCCCGGCGCAGGCTCTCACGACAATTCGATCCTGGGGTACTGTTGAAAATGTGCCCCTCACATATTGCCTAAGCAAGACGGGGTGTACAGAATCTTCTGTACTTATATTCACTACAGTGATCAGATTTTTTTTTTACTACGATACATTTAATAACTAGGATTAACACTAGGATTTAATTTTTATTCGAATTCATCTAAATTAATCTAATTTTACAGAATTTATCTAAATGACTTCCACTAAATAAACTAAGATTAGAAACTAAGATAAGATACTTGTTTGAACGATTTCCTCGTTTGTACCAGTAATGAATTCGCCCTAAAATACTTGTATATCTCAAAATTCAATATATTAAGCGGTCAAAATTACTTCGATTTTCCGACGCAGAAATTAGTAATTTCTCGGATCACAACCTGCACAATTTCTCCTTAAGGAAAAATCTCCATTTTAAACTTACTTAGCACACTAAATTCGGCTTATACAGAATCTGCAGACTATCGTAAGCGCGCCCGGAGCTACAGAAGGATCATAGACAGGTCAAGTGAATTTTTCGCAAAGGAAATAACTGTCTCCAATCATTTCCATGTATATTGCTGGGGGTCTCCCGTTTCCATTCAGACACACGAAACGCATATCCTTTAACATGCATTCATATACACAGGCCGATCACTTTATTAGGTCGCAACTGCTTTGAACCAACGTGTTAAAGTGATCTAATACAGCGGTGGCTCTAGCCTGCTATATGCAGCTAAATAAGCTATACACGTGTAATGTATACAAACCCGTATACAGCGTACGACCCATTCCACTCAAGCATGTATGGAAGAGTGTATGTTATGCTCGCATTTTTCCCCGGTGACCATTATAATTATACGAGATAAGCCCGGCATCGTTATAAGATGTTTTTGAAACATACATGAGTGGGTATTTGCGTAATCTGCCCACTGGTGATGCTTAAACCCTCCATCCTGGTACTTTTCCGTGTCACTTTACAGTCGATTCGCTGGTTTCACCTTTAGCCTTTGTCGGCTGCGCATGAGTATCCGCATAAATTCCCAAGTTGTTTAAAATCACAAATTAGGAAAGTTGAACCTTACTCGGAGGAAAACAAAAAGTTATCCTAGTTGGAAAGGATCTGGAAACAAGTGGTTTTCAAATAAACAGTTTCCAAATAAATGTTCGGATATGTGATCTCGTTAGTTATCTCCTTGCTCAGTCCAACGACAATTATTTAAGGAGCATCATGAAGGCTAAGATGTATACTTCACATTTTCGCTCCTTAGTTTGGTATAATCAGCTCGCGAGCTGGTTAGCTTCCGATTAATTAAGTGATTCGTAAATCGTAATTAGTTTCGTTAATCACCAATTAGTGTGTTAGGTGTGGTTGGATAGCAATCGTTGCGATTCAGTTAACGAGAAATACGAGCATGAAGGGAGAACTTCTTAGAAATGAATTCCTGATTCCTCAGCAAATGGGATCTAGCGTTCCAAATTAATTGGCCGTAAATGATAATTTACGCATACATGTGTAGATAATTATTAAAAAATAATGTTTTTAGAAGCTGTTGTATTAAAAGGCTAACTTTTAGCTATTGCATAGATAATTACTGTAAATGCAATAGATGTGATCATTAATATTAAAATTACCTTAAATGAATCTGCACCTGCTTACATTGTTTGGAAACGGGCCAAATAATCGTAAGATAGAAGACTCGGAATCTCAACCGAGCGCTGCCGATCATTTTATTTATTTATTGCCTAACCTAATTAAATACAGGGTATTTGGACGATATATTTTTCTTAATGGAATACACGTTGAAAGACCCGCTCAAAAAGTGCACGTTTTTTATGTTTCGTTTTCATCAGCGCAAAACGTCCGCAATCAATGATTAATTACTGTACTTGGCGGTTCGTGCTTTTGTTAACGGCAACTCTACCTTCGTTCACTACGCGGCGCTGTCATCGCGATGAACGTGTCCGAACAAGTCCAATACCAACTCTGTCGGTTATTTTTTCGACAAAAAAAGACAAGCGTAAGGTGCTTTGAAGGAGAGTACGTTGTATAGGGCTGGAATTTCAAATGGGTGAAGGCGAAACCGCAGTTTAGTGACATTTCTTGGGAGCAGGAGAACCCAACGTCAGGCGACCACAAAGGAAAACAATTTCGGCGGCTTTATAGCATAATCACTTTAAATTAACTTTGTCAGTAGAAAAGCGGCTCCAGTAATTTATCTACCAGACACAAAAGCAATAACGCACTACTAGTGAGTCTCCCAACAAAATCCATTGTTTAGAGTTTCCACAATAAAAATACAAAACAATAGCACGTGAAATCTCCACGCTCGTGGTTTCGTTTTGTTTCCGTTTCTGTCGCGCTTCGAGTCGCCGACTGCGCAGGCGCAAATTTTGTGGAGTTTCACTTTTTTATTTTGTTGGGAGGGACGAACATGGGTGGGTGGAGGTGATACGTATTCGCGTTTGGATTGGACGGGATTCGCCCATGACTGTCGGAGAATTTCGGTGAAATGTTTGACAGGCACGACATCAATTACGTAATAAGAAACCAGTTCCTCCTGAGACACACTCCAAAATGGTGGAAATTATTTTGGACTTCACGTACGCGTGTCCAAGATTGGGAAAATTGAGAATTATCCAGTATTGGGTTCGTTCCTTTCGAAAAAGAACCCCTTCCAGTTCCCGTATCTCCCGTTCCCGTTCTTGTTTCTATTCCAAAAATTAAAATGAACTTGGCCGTTACTAGTTCCTTTTCAAAAGGAACCTGGAACCTATTCATTCATTTTCTGTTCCTTCGATTAAAAGATAAAAACAAAAGGAACGAAAAAAATTACTTTCTAAACCGATTAAAATATCTACAATTATAATGCTATTTATCAATTACATTAGTCAAAAGTATGTTCATTCTGTGAGCTTTGAAAGCAAACGTAGTCATAATTTTTTTTAAATATTGAAATTCTAATAATTGTAATCTTAACTTCCCCGCCCCTCGCACATCTCCATAGAGACACAAGGTTGCAGTAATCCTGTAGTGCACTAGGCACTACGGTGATTAAAAAAAATAAAAAAGATCGACTGTTCCTGTTCCTGAAAAAAAGGAATGAAACCGTCCCAGCGTTCTTTCTTAGTAAAATTAACCTAGGCGTACCAAAGTTCCACAGAAAACAGATAACCCGTCCCTAACCGACACTGGAATTATCCAGAATCAAAAGTTTTGTAAAATGGCGATGTTTGCAAATTATGCTAAGTGGTTGCTTGTTAACTCCCCTGGTCGTTATAGCGATCCTTTACTCGAAAATGAGGGCTTCCTATTTTAGCAATTTGGTCTTAGGAAGAAACTCAG
Organism: Melogona broelemanni; assembly: GCA_033995665.1. Taxonomy (NCBI): domain Eukaryota; kingdom Metazoa; phylum Arthropoda; class Diplopoda; order Chordeumatida; family Chordeumatidae; genus Melogona; species Melogona broelemanni. The sequence continues at coordinate 1,459 of JAUJYS010004514.1, read as the reverse complement.
TTCCTGCCTTTCCGATTGAATTCTCCAGTGGCATAAAAGTGAAATCGAAGCTCACATATTTTTTTAATCAAAATTGGTCGTACCACAATTTAGCAAATGTCAAAGCTGAATGATTGATACACCGCTTTTTTTGTCATATTTCGCACATTAAATTCTGTTTGGAATTCATGTCACAGAGAAAGCTTCTATTTCGGAAGCAACAAAAAAAACTAAACACAATACTGTCACCTTATAACGGACGTGGAAATTCAATTTTCTTCGCAATAATATAACATATGACGCCATTGTACAACAGATTAACATACAGTACCAGAATATAGGCCTATATATTTTTTTTTTTAAATTCACCGTAGCGCCTAGTGCACTACAGGAATACTGCACCCTCGTGTCTCTTTGGAGATATGTGAGGGGCAGGGAAGGGGAGGGAAAAGGGATGTAGCTGGAATAGCCAGACTGCAGGATCCACCCCTAAGCATTTCCCAGGGGCTCCGCGGTCACATCTAATTTATTGAATAGTTTTGTCGGCAGAGGCAGTCTGCAGTCTGTACTGTAGAACAGCGACTTCATTTTCCCCATTTAATAAAAATCTATTTAAAGTTTTGAGGTCTGTTGGGAAGATGTGCATGTAAGTGTGTGCCAATAATTGTGAGAATGACCGACCACACAAGCGGTAGTGCTTCGAATTCAAGTAATATAGATATTAAATCATGTAGTGTGCAAATATCCTTGGTTGTCATCTATGCGCTCAACATTCGGGTGATGATCCAAAAAAGACGGTATTTGATTTTCAAGATCGGGGTCGGCCTGTCATATCGTGTGCCAGCCCGCCATTCCCAAACACGGAGGGTTTGGTTGATGATGGGGCTCGACGGGAGAGAGAACCATCTCTGCTAGCCCCGTACGTGCAATTGCATACGAAGGCTTATATTATATAAAGTTGTTTACGCGGGACTGACGTTGCCTACGAGTCCCGGCAACTACACATACGCAGGAAGAGAGAGAGGGAGAGCTAACGCGGGGCTATCGCCATGCCAACGCCGAACGAAACTCTTTGTTTGGCGGCGTACACCCAACCGAACCGCCCGTTTTCCTTCCCGGAGTGAGAACGCCATATTTTCCGCCTTTTCAAACTACCACCCCATCCTGCAGTATACGGATACAGCATCACATCCACATTACATACACCGGTTGTCAGGTTATTTTTTCGTGAGGGGAACGGAAATCGGGGGCGTTTGGTGGTGGGTAGGGGAGGGGGATGTTGACCTGAGGTTGAAGGGGAGGATTTCCATTTTGCCGGAACGATTCAGTCCACTTGAATTGCAGTGTTAGGTTCGTTCCTTTTGAAACGGAACCAGTTCTCGTTCCCGTGCCTCAAAAATAAAAAAAGGAACCTAGGCGTTCCTCCGTTCCTAAAAAAAGTAACCAGTTCCTAGGAACGGGAACTTTCCGTTCCGTTCCT
>JAUJYS010004513.1:0-11892 GCA_033995665.1 Melogona broelemanni | reverse complement strand
TGGCCACCAGGGCGACAGAAGCCTATGGCCGGGCCACTGCGAGCTGCTATGCAGCGTTATGGGTGCAGTTTTAAGCCTGCCTCTCACCAGGCGGCGCAGCGATCGCTTTCAGTAGTACACATTTTGGCCACCGAGGGCCACCGGGGCTACATTGGAAAAAGCGATCGCAGCGCCACCTGGTGAGAGGCAGGTTTAAAACTGTACCCAGACGCTGGGCCTTACTACTAATATAAATTAGAAGGACATACGACAAGCAGCAACAACGCTCTTGACTCCTGGCCTCGACTACAAGAGCCAGTCGGTCAAGAGCTTGAAATGAGAAATATGATAAATCAATGACGATCCATTAATGTGATCCATACACAATTCAAAATAAACCCCACAACAGTCTCACAATCTGGTAGAAAAAAACGGATACAAATATAGTTAAACATGTCATCCCCCAAGTCAAAACGCCGACATAGTATAATTTTGACCAATGATACATTATACCCTGCAAAATTAATTAGGTTAAACAATAAATTACAATTCCACACCCATAATTGCGTCAAAATTTGGAATGTTGTTATTTTGATTTTTATTGCTATTTCCCCCCACAATTCCCCTTTATGCCGATACTCCAGCAATTATACGAGGAGCATCACGATAATAATCAAAAACATGTTTCTTAAATATATAGAAAGAACCTGGCTCTAATGACAAATTATTCGACTTGTCATTGAGTATAATAGCGCACATTCTAATAAAAAAATTATTTGTCCTTCTTAATCTGTTTCTTGTGATAAAGAAGGTTAATCATTTAATCATTTTGCATTTTGTCGCAATGTCGTTCGTCTGCATCGTTCCGGTTCGGCGATTCACCTTATGTGCATCTCGAGATTCATTTTGTTTCTATGCTCACAAACTTGTTGAAATCGCATTATTTCTCAAAATCTGTCCCGAAACCCGTGACGTCACATCAACGCAATAACTCCCCATCGTACATCCAATTCCCCCTTCCTCCCTAACCCCCTCAAATCACTACTCATTTGCTAACGAGAACCGATCAGCGAAGAGAAAATCAGCCAGGAGCAACATCTCCGAGTCATCCCCGTCCTAATCAATCCATTCTCCCCCTTACAGGATCTAATCCATCCACCAGCCATAAAACAGAAAGCGCTACAGTGAAAAAGATCTCGCATTTGAGCGCGCTGCACGGGAGGAACACACAGCCGGGATACTACTGTACGCGGCAACGCACCTCTCTATCCATCCACGAGACAAACCACTCGCGTTCGCCCGAGAAGGAAAAAAAAAAGCAGAAAAGAAACCTTCACTGCACCGCTCGAGTCATTTCATTTCACGAGTCCGTCGCGGACACATTTCTTTCAATTGTGCGCTCAATTCGGCTCGCCAGTTTGACTGATCTCGAATCACGACGTGTTCATCGCATAGGGATATATACACCATCACAACCTCGATTAACACCAGTCCATTTCTGGAGCTCTCATTTCCAAAAACGGTGTTCATCATCACGGACAGACACAGTTTGTCGTTGACTCGTCCTACCGTGAATCGCGATCATCGTTTTCGTAACTCTTTCGGGTGACTTAATCTTACAAATAGAAATCCAAGTTTTATCGGCACCTGGATATAAATATTTTTTGGTGGGGATCCTCGTGACGATCCCACGATTCCGGACGCGTTCCCGGAATTACGCCGGACATTTGCGACCAAAGTGCGCCATCGTTCGGAAAACCAACTGAACGAATCCAAGTCGGTGACATCCCGCGTGATCAAGTCAATCACGTGACCCACCATCACCTCACGTGCATTTCGGCTATGCTGCCAATCGTCTAACCCTCCAGACTCCGTCCCTGACATTTCGTCGCAATTGCCATTGCAATTTCCAACCATCCCTAAAAACCCACCGTCACCATGCAGCAGCAACAACACCACCACGCCCTCTCGGCCCTAACGTTCCCCTACGCTGGCCCGTTCGTCGAACTAACCAACGGCTACCCGCTCGTGTACTCCTGCACGGGTACGGCCACCAACACACTCCACCCCGCCCCGCACCAGCAGCTCGCCGGCCACCGCCACCTCCACCACCACCACCACCACCTCAACACCATGCACCCACTTCCGGTCAACACTCCCTACCACCAACCACCCGCCTCCCCCGACCACTACCACAACCACCACCAGCACCCCCTCTACACCCACGGCCACCATCATCACCACCAACCGGACAAAAGCGACGTGTCCAGCCTGGGCAGCCGCACCCCCGAATTCTCGTCCTCGGCCTCCTCCTGCAGCTCCGATTCCCGCAGCCCTTCCGGCACCCCCTACTGCATCCGCCGGAACAACCAACCCTACCCGGCATCGCCGACCGAATGCGCTTCCGCGGCCACCACCACGCCACCCGCCCTTCAGATCGGAGTCACCGTCTCGGCCTGTCCACCCCCGCCGCACCATCATCCAATTACCTCTTCAGCGGCCGGTTATCATCATTTCTCCCTGCCCGGACATCGGTCGGGGACGGACGGTGGTGTGGAAGGGGCGCGTCGGTTACCGAAGCCGTTTACCATCGAGGCGATATTGGGCCTGGGCGAGCAGACGTCGGCGTCGTACGTGGACGCGGCCCTCAATGTCATCGTGAATGCGTATAGCACGTGTAAAAGGAAGGCGGGCGGGGAGGCGACGGTCGGCGGTGGGAGAGTGCGACCGGCTAAGGTGGCGAGGAGAAAGACCATATCGACAGGTAAGGAGCCCATTCGTATTTCTACCCGTCACTTGTCATGGTTATCTATTGGTCTTATGTGTTAAAACAATCCGCTTAGCCCCAATAACGCTAGTCTTATTTTCATTGAGATACGTCAGTTTAGTGATGTAAACTACAGTGATTGGGAACTTAATATTAATAGTAATAACAGTTTTTTAGTCTGTCCAAAGGCAAGTTACGACAACGACAACCGATAAACAAAAACAATCTTAACTGAAGCAAAACAGCGCAACTTCACGCAAAACAATTGAAAAACAACAACAAAAATGTTTGACTTTTACCGCACTTACGCCGCTGTGAACATGTATGTGCCTATGAAATCGTGAGTGGGATTACAAGTCGGAAATGATTAAGAAAGTTACAAAAGAAATTATTGGTCTTACCTTGCACGCATTGGATTCACGGCTGAGTCTTGACCTGAAAATATAATTTTTTCACATTAGTGACATACTCCTTCAAACTTATATTTTAACTAGGCAATTCAAATATTGCAACAATAATTAAAACAGAGCTACTAAACATGAAGTATAGTAATAAATATCCAAATTTACAATTGATACTTTTTCGATAGCAGATTTGATTGAACAGGACGGACCACTAATTCTGAACTGTCAAATTGTCACCGTCGTATTAACGCACAAATTGAAAATTTTATTTTAAATATAATTTCAATATACATATCATGTAGTCATGGCATCCCTTCGAGATAATCGTCAATAACCACAAAAAAGAAGTACTAGTCAGGTTACTAAGTCTACACTTAATTCAAGGATGATTTTCTGTTCATAAAGGATTAACGGAACACACCAATGTGCAGTATTTTAAATCAGTTAAATGTTCCTTAAAAATGAAGTCGTTTAAAATACAGTTTCATTTGTACTGGGCACATAGTTACAAAAACATTTTGAAATAACTTGCGATTGCTACCAACTTTGTATGTCATGAAATAAAGGTCTTTATTGATGTAATTTACTGAAAATGAGGTGATCAAGATGAAAAAATGGAGTGTATTAAACCAATAAAGATTCACAGCAAAGCAATACATAATTTTCTAAAGACATGCACGTTTTGAAGTGTACAAAAAAAATTACTCCACGATCTGCATTTTATATCCTACTTTGGTCAAGCAATTTCACCGGCTAATTAAACAAATTGGTTTATGTGCTCCTGTAAGCTCCTGTGCGCGCAAATAGGGCACACATTTGGCAAATTACAACAAACTGGTTTATAAACCACTTAGCACATACATAGTAGGCAAACTTTGAAATGCCTTCTCCGTTAAGCGAGTTCAGCATTTGCGACAGTCAAAACAATGGCTAAGCTTGTCTACAATAAGCTCAATTATAATAAAAACGTTATAGCGTAACTGTATTTTCCTAATTAATTAAGTGCTTGTATTCTGTTCTATACTTTGATTCTGTGTCGTGGGTTCAATTCCCGATCGAGACATCCGTAATTTTTCGGTTTAGAAAAATATCTAGGCGTCCCTTCCTTCAAGAAGAAAAATCTTGGGACCAGTGCCTGTACGACGCCAGGTACACGTTAAAGGTCCTTACCTAGGTATCAAAGCTAGACTGAATTACACGGGAAATTTAAGACGGGAATTTGGGAGTCCCCTGATCAAGTTCAACAATTTTAACAAGCGAGTCTGATAGATACCAATCACAGGAAAATCTGTCAAAAAGAGTTGTCATGATCATTGACGCGCTACGTCTTAATTAGTGGAGACCGTCTTCTCTCCCAAGGCGACCAATTTTGACGAGAGCGCCGCCATCGTCAACGACGATCGGTCCAAAAAAAAAAGGGAAAACCGCGTCTTTGAACTCTGCCAAAAAACAAAAAGAGACCGGCGATCGCTGATCAGTCACGCACAAAAGGAACGCAGCGGTTCCCAAAAACCTCTCAAGGGAGAACCGACCAAAATGATGGCCAGCCGGGAAACAATATCGCGGAGAAGGGGGTTAAAAAAAGATGGAGCGAATCTCGTGGGAAGGGGTTTCGGGGGGATCATTGAACGCACGGTGACAACGAGCGAGCGGGGGGGACATTTCTCCCCTACCATCTCGTCGGCATTTCCGCGCGCGGGACGCCGACTGATGTGGTTGACTATTTGTCCGGACTCCGACGGGTGGTGACTTTTTCTATGGATACCCCCGTCGTCAGTTAGAAACCGTCCTCGCGCAAAACCTGCCCCCGGATATACGCGACAAATCTCGACCGACACTCAGTATTGTCGGTAGGAATGGTACGGAAAAGTTCCGTTCCTAGGAACGGGCTCCTTTCCTGAGGAACTTTGAAACGCTTAAATTCCTTTTCCTAGGAAGATTCGTTTTTAAGGGTTTCGTGCTTTTTTTCGGTAACTGGAACGGCCGTTCCTTTTACTGTGTGCAGAGCATTTGAATAATTACTTTTTAAATATTAAATATTTCCCCTCTTATCTAAATGATAAGACTTGAAAATTTTTATAACGTTCGCATTTAAATCTCTCGTGATCTAAATCTAATTTTGTAATGGAATTGTTGTGATAAATGGAATTTTAGATATTTTCATTCGTTTTCGAATTGATTTTTTCGGTTTTCTTATTTTTATTTTTTAATCGAAAGAGTGAAGGAGGAACGGAAAAGTTTCAGGTTCTTTTAGAAAAGGAACCATTCCATTCCATTCCATTCAATTTATATAGGAACTGGAACAGATTCCTTTGGGCATAGGAGGAACGGGAACTAGAATGAGTTCCTCTCAACAATGACCATTGTCCATCGTCAAATAGCCACTCCGGTCACCTCCCCCCTCCCCCTCTGAACCGACTCTCGACAACGCCCGTCTTAAAAACAAATGGGCCATAATGGTCGTAATGGGCCATAAGTCCCGACCTTTATTGGCATGGTCTCTGTCACCCCTCGAAATTCTCCCATTCTGTCCCCAAGTTGGTCACCTCCTCCACCTTATAAACACCTCGGGGGCTGCCCATCCCGCCCAGGGGCCCTTACAGAGTTTTCCATCAGCGGTATATACAACCCTGGGGGAGTATTGATCCTAACAGATACAGGTACTGTGAAGCCGTTGTATCGGTGTCATCATGCGAGCGGCAATAAAATGACATTTAAAAGCGTCGTTTGCGTTGTTTTGTCCCCCCTTTTGTCTTATACGTGGACTTTCTTGTCGCCAAGCACAATAGATTCGAACAACAGTCGGGGTTGTAAACAATGACAACAAAGTGGGGGAACTGAGTTGGCCTGGCTTTTAGTTAACGCGGGAACGGATTCTGTGGTTCGATACTAACCTATCTGACATTTGAAAGAGGTTGGCCGTTGAAACTGAAAAAATTTGAATCAAGAGAAAATAAATTGACTCATAATTTAAAACCAATTGTATTGGCAACGTGATCACAGAACGGCACGAATTTACCCTATTTTACGCTCCATTAAGAAAAAAAAAATTCGTGATTAAAATACGATCAAAAAGTTAAATCAGGATCCATATTGGCATTAATGTCCAACAAGCCACTCATTTATGCAGTAAATCTATTCAAATCATAATGCTTGAATAAAGATTAATTAAAGGTATTAAATCAGCGCATCTTTGAAACATGACGTTTTGTATTTTTACAAAATACATTAATAAAGCAAAATTGAATGAACAATTTTTCAAAAACATAACCCGACAAAACTATATTCGTTCTCCGAATACGTGGCAATCATGGGTCAAAGGCTTTGCTAAAATTCCTCGCGATTCGGTACACTTCGGAAACTACATTTAAATCCCATTAAAATATTTTATAGAACAAAATTACGAAAAAGCCATTTTTGGTGCACGCTGAGATGCATTCTCGGACCTCATAGATATTTCACATCTACTCAAGTTTACAAATCACAGAAGAAGTTTTACTTGTACTGTACGTCAGTTACCCGCTAAAGATCTCCGCTGTATGTTGTCATACCCACTGAGCTAGACGGATCGTACAAAAATGGAAGAAGTCATGAGACCCATGACCGACCGCTAAATCAAAACCCTAGGCTAGGCCAAATTCAAAATTACCACTTTTGTGTTCCATTAGCAGTGTTCTTAATATGCCTGTAAAATAAGTAGGATGAGCTGTAGTAGCCGTTGCAGTATTAAGACTTTCATACGTCACATATGTTGCTGTTTCCATCCTTTTATGGTCAGGATACCCTGAATTATTTTTTATTCATCTTTACGTATGTCTGTAAAACCATGTCTAACTCTCTTATATTTTATTTCGTCCATCCTACAGTCAAGTCAGCATCGTCAGCGCCTCGCTCGGCGTCCATCCACAACACCCAGTCACTCACGCAACCACAGCCAGGCGGCGACATCAGCGCCACAGCCGCCGTATCCGGCACCGAGAACGAGCGACCGGAAGACGGCATCGAGACCGAATCCGACTGCGGCATCTCCCCCGACAAGTGCAGTCCGACATCCGGTCCATCGTCCGGCGGCGGTCGCTCAAAGCGGGTGCGCACCATCTTCACGCCCGAGCAACTGGAGAAGCTGGAAACGGAATTTGAGCAGCAGCAGTACATGGTCGGGCCGGAAAGGCTGTACCTGGCCGCCTCGCTAAGTCTCACCGAAGCACAGGTAATTAACCATATTCATAATATTTTTTAGTGGGGGAAATTCTCAACACTGAGTGAATATCACTGCAGGAGATTCTGGACCCTTCGTGTTGCTAAAGCCAGTATTTCACTAGGCGAATAATCGCGGCGAATGCAGCTGAAGCGCGCAAATTGCAGCAGCTCGTGAATTGCAAAAAATGCAAAAATGCACGTGGGCTGCGACTGCATACGCAGCTAATTCGCTGGCTCCTGGCGACTAGATTTGAACATGGTCAATTCTATTCGCCACGAATGCATTCGCAGCTCACGTGCAGTGCCGCCTAGTTGCTGTACTCTTGCTGCAATTTGCGCGCTTCAGCTGCATTCGCCGCGATTATTCGCATAGTGAAATACCGCCTTTATGTTAGCTTTTATGCTGCGTGTTTTTTTCTGAGAATCATTCTGCAGAATAAGTAATCCTGAGGATCGTTGTAGTTCTGGCAGATTCATGACCTGATCCATAATACCGTCATTATTTTAATTACTTTTTATATATCCCATTCAGTTTTGCCATCGCTCTTCTAGGAGCAAATTAGGAAATGGCGGACTAGGTGCCACCAAACAACAAAAGGTGCGCCAGCTAGTGCTCAAGTACAACGTCCACACTTTTGGAAAATCGTACTTTTTATTTTCTCAATTCGATCACACTGCCGCGCCCATTTTCAGAACAACCGATGCGACTTTTCAGTAACGTCAATTCAACATTTTATTCAATTCGATCACAATGCCACGCCCATTTTCAAATGACGAAATGTGCGCCTGCTAGTGTCCAAGAGCATCGTCCCCACCTTTAGAAAATCGTTCTTTTTATTTTCTAAAATTAGATCACAATGCCACGCCCATTTTTAGAACAACCTACTAGAACACGCTACTTTTCAGAAATGTCAATTTCACAATTTGAAAATCGATTTTACTTCAACAATTTGATCACAGTGCCACACCCATTTCTAAAATTTTCAGACTAAGACCGCGCTTCGAACTCGACCACGCCTTACCACTACTGGATGAGGTGAACGAAATCCATCCCGGGGCCACCGCACCGCCATCACGGCCGAGAGACCTCTCCGACCTCCCCGGTACTACCACCCACCCTCCCCCCATCTACCTCAATCCCATACGTACGACCAAATCGATCGGCTAATCATATTTTCTACGCGCGTTCCTCCGCGCGTCAGCTGCGACAACAATACGGGACAAAAATAATCTAAAACGTTTTGTGTTGTTGTGCACATGCCATATATCCCCAACCCCCCGTCTCGGGCGAGAAGAATAGGATACCGCCACGTATAAATCGAATTATTACATAAAATTGGTCATATAGGCTGTATATTGAGGTATTTTTTTTTCTCGAGAAGACCGGGTCCGCCGCTAAAGAACTATTATTAGGATCATCGAACCGAAAAACACATAACAGAAACGACGGAAAAGGAAGTTCCCCAAACCCGACACAGAGGTGGAAGTCACGTTGCGAGGTACGGCAGGTGTTACGTTCCGTTAACACCAGACAAAGCGAACCAAATTGAGGCTGGGTACTGCAATGTAAAAGCCGAATATTGAGTTAATGACATTCTACAGCGTTCCCTTCTTCTATGCCCGTCGATCGTAGGTTCGATTCCCGACCGAAACTTCTCGAATTTTTCGGAAGAAAAAAATTTGTTCCTTCCTTCGGAATATGCCGTGAAACCCACGACTACACGCAAGCAGGTTCACATTAAAGATCCCTGCATAGGTCAGAAGCCTAGACTAGGCCAAATTCCAAATTACCTGGTCACTCCCTTTGAGCTGAATACGGTTGGTAGGCCTCCTTAACAAACAGCAAAAAAACATGCCAACAGTAAGATTTTCAATTTCCCATACCAACCTTCTAATGAGCAAAGATTTCCAGCAAGTGGAATGTGAAATATAATCCAAAGTTGCAAAGTTATGAACAAAAACGAAAGAGGAACACAACAAAAGTGTAAAATATGAGAAACTCTGTTCCTGGGTCAGCGAATCAGGCCAGTGTCTCAATGGGTGACCCGGATCAATAGAATTTAACACGGCGTTGAATCTGCACAAGATTTTGATCTTTGAAGTATGCGACGTCATTCTCTCCTCCTATGCTCGCATGGAGATAATTTATTTTAAATTTCACGGCACGCCGGTCTTCTGCCCTCGCCAACGAGATGTACGGCTAGAACATGGATGACAGTCGACCTGAATGAATGAAGTGATTACCTCCACTGGCTAATTTCGTGGCATAGTACCCTTTAGCCCCTGGTGGTCTCTTATTATCACTACCATCGCTGGATATATAGTGTCAGTGCAGAAAACTAGTCAACAAGGCTTTTTTGGCATTCTATTTCTTCGGCTCTGCCGTGGCACGGTGATTCCAATTTCTCTTTTCGGCACAAGAGATTTAAATTTCTTGTCGCGACAATCGCGCATGCGCGAGTTTTATTTGTCCCCAAATTAGTGCAGTCGCCAAACGTAGACTGAATATCTTTTCTGCGTGCAAGGAGAAACTCTTAAGTGTCGAATTACCATCGACTAAAATAAAATGCCGTGTCTACTACACTCGCACGTATTGCCTAAGGGAGCGAGAGATGTATTTTTTTTAGAGAAACGTAATGGTTGAAGAGCTACAGAAGTCAGTACTAATGTAGATTGGCGACAATCTTCACTCCGAGACTGTGAAATATGCAGTCAGCCAAGTACGCGCAGAGGTTTTCGTACGTACTAGGCTGTATGAGCACAAGTTGAAACTTTCAAAAGAAATTTTTCTAACCCGTACCGGCACATGTTTTTGACCAGGTAACGAAGCTTAGGCCAGGCAAACTTATGTTATTCCTGATTAATGTAGTGAATATTACTACAGAGGATTCTGTACCCCTCGTGTTTTCTCTGGAAATATCTGAGAAGCACATTTTCACCGGTACCCCGGGATCGAATACACGAAAGCCAGCGCCGAAATTCGAACCTGGAACAGCCGCCTAGAAGCCGGTTGCAACCAGGTCGCCTCCTGGGGAATTGATGGGAATGGCAGCGCTGCCTTCACCCCCAAGATTTCGGACAGGAAGCTCAGGAGAAGTGGCCATCCCTTAGCCTCTGCCTAGACATCGGCTATGAGGGGGTGTTGTCACCAGTACCATAGGATCGAATAAACAAGAGCCTGCGCCGGGAATCGAACTCGGGACCATCCGCACCGCAGTTGGTTGCAATACCCACTGAGCTCGACGGATCGACTAGCTGAGGTTGCTTTGAGGTGGAAAACAAAGATGGTAAGCCCACCCCTCCCCCCACACACACCACCACCAACCAATTGAAAAACTCAATCTGAACACTGTAGTCACCAAATCTAACAAGCGCTGTATTTTTGCCTTGTAAACATTGAATCGTCAACAACAAGTAGCCTTACGGCAAAAAAGGAGACTTTGGCAATAAAAGACGCCATTCTTAGAATAGGCGCTCATGGCATAAAAGAAAGCGCCATGCGTGGAGGAATGGAATGGTAACTAAAGTAAAAAGCACTCTATTTTTTTCAGTGAGCCCCACTAATGGATCCGCATATTTTTTTTCATTCAGACACTATACTTTTTTTAAAACCAGCATTGAGCTTATTAGCGAAGTCTTTTGTACGTGATGTACAAATATTTGATGAAACCAGAGTAGCGCACGAAATAATTTTTATCAATGGTATTCTCTTACAAGATACAATCTTATCTTTTAGTAAACACCATCCATAAATACAGTCGAGAGATTGTTCAATATTTTGACAAAATGTAAAAATTCCAGAAACTATCTGCTTGCCTCTACCACTAACCAAACACGTGCGCCATGGCAAACTTTCGGTACAGCCTGCAACACAAATAGCAAAGGGTAGAAGAGAGCGAGAAAACAAACGTTAGCTAATAACTATTTTAATAATGCACATAAATGGGTTGTGGAGGTAGTAATTTTAGTCGATGGAACGCTTTTTTTCCACCCTTTTTTTTTCTCGGTCTAAAAAAACCTCTAATTAGATTTTGTGCAATTACGTAGCGTAACAGGCCGTGCGTGTTTCTTTTTATAAATGTTGTCCTGGTTTTTTTTTTTTTTTTTTTGGCAAACGCATGGTCGTTCTTCTTCGTGGAATGAAGTTTCTCCGTGCCCAATGTAAAAACCCTCCCAGCCAAACACAGTGCACGTACATCTGCAGCCGAATTTCTACAGAAAGCATCAAATAAATTGGTTAAGGAATAGCATTTTGGACCGTACAATCGGTACCGGTAGGCTTTAAATTTGAGTGTAGATTTCGTCTATCCAAAATAAAATATGTACGACATGTTTCTGATGAATGTGCATCAATTTTTTTTTTTTTAATAACCGTAGTGCCTAGTCCACTACAGGATTACTGCACCCTCATCTCTCTATGGAGATGTGCGAGGGGCAGGGAAGGGAATTAAGGGATTGGGAATGCCAGCTGGAATAGCCAGGCTGCAGGATCCACCCCTAAGCTCTGGACTCCCTAATGGAAGCTCAGGGGTGACGCCAGTA
>JAUJYS010004512.1:0-11897 GCA_033995665.1 Melogona broelemanni | reverse complement strand
TTTATTCGTTAGCCTGGGGTACTGGCGTCACCCCTGAGCTTCCATTAGGGAGTCCAGAGCTTACGGGTGGATCCTGCTGTCTGGCTATTCCAGCTGCCATCCCTCTTCCCTTCCCCTCACATATCTTCACAGAGATACAAGGGTGCAGTAATCCTGTAGTGCACTAGGCGCTACGGTGATTTAAAAAAAAGTGTTTAACGAAGTTAGTAATAAAAACGTAAGTGGTCATGCTTATTTACAAGATTTATTAATTAAATAAATAATTAAGTTGCACGAATAAATAAATTATACCGGTAATAAATTATATTGCACGAGTATAACTTAGCACGAGTATAACTTTTCTCGAGTAGAAATTAACCGATATTGCAATTGTATGGAGCAGATATATATATATTTTTTAATCCTGAGTAATGTAATGAAAACAATTAGTAAAAGCTATCTTACTCGAAAAAATGCATACAATTTTCTCGCTTCTTTCTATCTACAAATAGCTTTTTATCCGTAACGATCATCAGTACATATTTGAGTATTACAGAAGTACTTCTTAACACAAGCGCATACAGTGCGCCTCTGCAGTATTAATTGCGCAACAGCAACGGCCGCAGGTTTATGTTTATGCGAAACAAACTTACGATTTCATTGAAACAGCATAGATAAGATATGCCTGCCTCATCACGATCTTCGTGAAGTGGCTCTTCTCCGCGGCCCACGCCTCCTCGATTAAAGTAAACACAATCACTTTCGTTAGCCGCTTTGTCGGATTATACCCGCTGCTCATTTTCTAACCCGAGTAGCCGCTGCCTTACAGACCTTACTAAGGTACAGTTAAGTTAGCTAAATTAAATGCCCCCTCCCCCATTATACAAATCGATCAGCGTAACAAAGAACCCTAAACCCCCACAAATAAAGAATCATCACAATTAATAACTCCCGGTAAAACAATATCTGAACACTTATTTTTGTTATTGTTTTAAGTGAATAAAATCATTTCAAGATTGCGATTGGGAACTTTTTCAACAACCGTCAATTTATACAGTATATTTTGTCGTGAATTTCATTGACATACATATGACACATGTGTAATTGAGTTCGTACTGTTGGAGTTACGGTCTATATCCCAACTGCCCAACTCTGATGGTCTGGTGTAATAAAGCATGTTTAATTTAGATGTGTCCTAAAAATTATCTACTCTTTAAACTCGTCATCGCGCTCGTTCCGTTAGAGTTATTGTCTGCATGCGCTGTATATATCCTCGGTACGATTTATCTGCGCGCTTGTTAGAATTTTTTTTTTTTTTTTACCACTGGGCATTTATTTCTCCCATAAATCTTTTGTGATTGGAACCTTTGCCGAAAATACAAAAAATAGGTAAGTGGTATAATGTAACAGTTTAGGTTAGAGTGTTAAGTGTCATCCTGACCTCATAAGGAATTAACCACAAACAACAACACGCGCAGGTATCAGGCAATCGCTATCGCGTTTTATCTAACGCCCGGAGAGGATCGTGAAAACTCGGCTCGTTTTCCGCCGCTTTTCCGTTTGTGAAGAAGAAATAGAAAGAGGGGGAAAAAACGGTTAACGCAAACACTGAAACATTTACACGCTCATCCACGTTTGTAATCTATTCAGACGGGCGCAAAAAAAGATCTATCATCGTGAGACCATGGATACACTTTCATCAATCCTATCACAAACCTCGAATCGCGTTTATACCTAACCAGAAACCGTACGTGTAAAAAAGTACGGTCGTCGTAGCTCAGTGGTAGAGCATCCGCCATGTTCGCGGAGATCCCAGGCTCGATTCCCGGCTCGAGCTTTCGTAATTCGATCCCGAGGTACTATTGAATATGTGCCACTCCATAATTGATGAAGCGATAAGAGGGATTTAGAATCTCCAGCCGTGATATTCTCTTCAGTGATGGGGATCATGGACTGCCAATATGAAAGAAAAAAAATTGTTGTGTGATGGGGAGGGTCTCAGGCGGATTGCCGGTGCATGTGTTATATAATATTGCGTAAGACTGTGCAAGACAGGTGCACGATTGCGTTAAGAAAGAAGGTCCTTCATCCACAATTACGCACGTATTCTTCCCATTAGATATTCGTAAACGATGGCCTGAATTGTTGAATGACTTCTCTCTCTGCATGTTTGTCTGTGGAAAACCATCCGCATTGGCCATACCGTACCGTTTACACAGTCATTTGAGCCTGCGGCAGCCTGTTTGTGAGAGACGTTTTTTTTTGTTGTTGTTCAACGGGAATCCATTCTTCATATTCTGCGAAACAAGCTTATGAATTTGTTCTTCGAAAATGAGCCTCCGCCGATATTAGCACGTAACTGGTTAGTTCATTGCACCAAGCCTGCAAAAATTGACGCCGACTTTACACAGTACATGCACCTGTACAGTATATTGTCAAGGCAAGAGACTTTCATTTTATCGACTGCAAATATTAAAACACACTTGGAAATGGCACTGGAACGAAATGGCTAGAGGACATTTAAAAATCGCTTAAAAAGTGATCTTTAATACGAAATGTGTGATGTGAGTGATTTTATAAATTACAGCATAACGTTAATCGTTTTTATATATTTATCGTAATTCAAAATAATCGAAAGTAATTGTTTAAATCAGTTTTTAAACAATCTCCCCATTTCGTCTCCGAGCCATTTTGTCTCCACGACATTTTGACTACGCCATTTTTCCCAAGCCATGTTTCCAAAAAATTTTTTATACATTAGATTTGTCAAATTACCAACAAAGTCACCCTGACATATGTTATTTTTTTAAATCACCGTAGTTGAAATCACTACAGGATTACTGCACCCTCATGTCTCAATGGATAATAGAGAACCTTATGTCTCAATAGAGAAGGGAAATGGCAGCTGGAATAGCCAGGCTGCAGGATCCACCCCTAAGCTATGGACTCCCTAACGGAAGCTCAGGGGTGACACCAGTACCGCGGCTCGTCGAATAAACTAGAGCCTCTGCCGGAAATCGAACCCGGGACCGTCCGCACCGTAGTCGGAAGTATTACCGATTGAACTAAACGGCCGTACAAATGCCATCACCATTAAGATGATTGAGGGTATAGCTTATACAATAACGCAATTAAGCATATTACATAAGCATGTATCAAATGACATGTCAATTCATTTACTTTGATATTCACGAAACGACCTCGCACATTAAAGGAACGTAACTCATGTTCAAGGGTCATTGGAAATAAGCTGTTCTGAGACACTTTCTGTGCCACTTGGCATTATCTCGCTTTCGCAGGAATTTTGACGAGATCGAAATTGAATGCCAAGATAAAGCTTTCTGTCGCGTTACACGCTTCTCAGATGCGGAAACTGGACGACAAATTAGATTTTCGGGTCTATTTTGCTACCGGGTCAATCCACCCGTCGCGGCGTACGTCACAATGCCAAAAATCGGTTGTTCGGGTTAGGGGGATGCAAAACAACAAATAAAATATGGGTCACGCGAATCTCGTTGCAGCTCGCCTTTTTTTTGCCAGTACGTAAGTGTAGCGAGACTAATAAAAACGTTTTCGTCGTACCGTAACAAATCTTTTACGCGGTTTAATTGTAAGGCTGATTTTTTCCCTTCTTTTAATGTATACGCGCAGGCCTACTTCGAAGTGACCCTTTCTGATTGCATTAAAAAGCAGCTTTTGGTAGATGCGATAGAGTTAACAATACAGTGGGATTACCAAAAAAGAATAATTCATATCTTATTCGATACTCGAAATGGGACTTCCTTATTGGAGAACACTAAAGTACAATTTCGTAATAGGATCATGCTGTGCCTGCGGCACTTTAGAAACGCTCGAGAGTCCATTTATCTTCGGCGAAATTTACAAATTAAGACCATAATTAGTCATTGCGATGACGTTGTTCGACTTTTATACAAGTGTGACGTCTTAATAAGAGACTGAAAACCCCTTTGCTCGCGAAGGAAAAAAAAAAAGAAAGCGTCTTATTTATCGGTCAAGATGTCGTATACTTGAAATAATTGGCGTTAATGTATATAAAACACGCTCAATTTTGTCGAGTCTCTATTGCACTGAATTAATTTGCCATCCTACTGAAACCGTTTTTTTAAAATAAGAATGTTAAATCGTTACCCAAATTTATTTTGTGATTATTGCAATTATATCGCTTATATAAACTTGCTGTCGTAAGAGCTATGCAGACAATCCCTTTGAAATCTCGTAATAAAATTGTTAATTGCCTAATCATAACAGATTAATACACAAAAAACGCTGGTACAATTCCATCCCATCCATTTTTGGCAGCTGGAATAGCCAGGCTGCCTTCACCCCTAAGCTCTGGAGAAGAAGCTTCGAGGGAATTAGTCACCCCTTAGCCTCGCCTATGAGGGATGACGCCAGTACCCCAGGATCGAATAAACGAGAGCCTGCGCCGGGAATCGAATCCGGGATTGTCCGCTCCGGAGCATGTTTGAATGGTGATTGCGATGATGAACACAAACACGTACTACAAATTTCAATTAAATTGATTAAAATTTTTTAATTTTATGCTTTTCCTGTTCAATCTGTATACTCCGTATGTGTGTGTATGTGGGGCATACTCAAGTTCAGCTGATTAGAATTTGGTGACGCACCCTTAAGAAAATTGCCTCTATGTAGCCATTTCCCTTTTTCAACTATTTAAAATATCATTATTTGACAACCATAGAAACTAAGACATGTACCTGATACAGTATTTGAAAAAACAAGCGCACCAATTTCAGAAATACGTGTGTCTAGCCATGGTAGTGGAATTTACTGGTATATTCAAAATAAATCAAGTGGAACTGGTATAGCAGGATTGGGAATTCTATTCTGCAACGAATTAAAGACACGTGTGTCAGTGCCACAAGTAACAAGAGAACAAGAAAAATCAATTTTACATTTTCAGATGGAATTCCCCAATCGTTTTTTAAACGAAAACCACTACTTTCCATTATCCGCGCTAAGTGTCCGAGAAAGCAGGGTAGTACACGCACTACTTTCTCGTAGATCTGTATCCAGCTGCGTTTTTAGATTGCTGTATTTGTACAGGTATCTTTTGTTTGGTTGTGTTTATTATTCACGTGCCTTTTTCGGTAAAACGAAAAATGTTATTCATTTCTTGTTCAATCTGTTTTTCTAATTTAACTAACACGGCCACACCAGCTTAATTTTCAAAACATTTGCAAGCGCGCTCTCTTTTTCGCTCGTCCCACACAATTTGTTGTTTTATAAACTCTTTCAGGGCAGGGCTGGGCACGGGGACTGTTCAATAAGCTCTCACAAACTAGTGTTATTTTTCACCTCGATGCAGTCGTTCATTTGATGGTATTAGTCAATACAGGAGCGGACTGGCTACCAAAGAGGGCCCGGGTGGAAAATGATGCCAAAGGGGCCCTTTTTTGGTGGGGAAGCGGAGCCCAGTCGGGTATGTCCCTTGCGCCATTGGAAGTCCGCCCCTAAGTCAATATCTCATCAACATTTTCGTTAAATTTTTCTTCAACAAGCTGTTTTTTTTTAATGCAATTTTTTTAATACCAGCAAAATAAAAGCAACACAACAGACGATCGTATTACAATTACTGTTGTCATAACAATTATTGTACTTAATTCAGAGATATGACCTTCCCGATAACCTTTCTATTGAAATCAAACAATCGCAATGTCAGGTCTTCAAAGCCGCAATAAAGCTGATTTGTACTGCCCTGCTCCCACACTTACGCTTATTCTGTTCGCCTATTGCGTCATAACTTAGCATTTAAGATACGGCTGCCAGTCATGCATTTACTTCAATTATTATTATCTACATCGTTAAACGAATTTACTAGCAGCATAATTATTATTATGAACACTAGACCAGCCTGCATTTTTTGCATGTAAAGGCAGGTCCACCGCTGCGGTGGCAGTGATGCAGTCTAGCTATATCGTCAATGTTTTTATTGCTTTATATTTTCTTCGTTTTAAGTTTGGGCACCATAAATATTTACTGCATAAAAAATAATGACCATTAACATTTGCAGGCAAAGACGTAAAACCCTGAAATTGCCAAAATAAATTAGATTCGTCGTTATGAATTGAAGCATAGATAATTCGCTCGTGGATCTCCGAAGAAAACGAAGAAGAATCGACTTGATAACATTTTGGTGACACTTTCAATGTTCAACAAAATTAAAACTTCAAATTCTTGAACAATTTCATGACCCACCGCTCGCGCCAAAATTAATGTCCACCCAACCGATATTCGAAATCAGTAGCCGGAACGGAATTACCCTGTGTCAATACCATCATTGTCTCGAATACAAAAGGTCACACGTTATCGTCACGTTGAAATAAGCAGCGTTTCGGAAATTTCGTGTTGATTTTAGCCCGCCAAAAGCTTCCAGCAAATGAGCGGTGTGTCCCAAAGGTTTTGATGTTTTTATGATTTGGCTAAATGCGGTGACCATGAATAGAACACAAATTGTCCCCTGTCATTTTTTTTTCATTCACTTTTTACGGAAATCCTCAATCCGGTTCTGTTGTCTCATTGTCAACAGGGTATTAATAATATACGTTCAAATCCAAATCCGGTTTCAGTAGTGTTATCATATCTGATGTCTTTTTTTATGGAAGAATAAGCGGGGTTCATTATAACTTGGAAAAATAAATCATTCTCGCATATAATTTTGAGTAGCACAACATTTGTTTTTCTTTAAATGATTGCATTTCTTTACTAATATTCAATTTAATTTTTATGTCTATTCTAATTTTGTTATTGCATTTCAAACTAGACCCATACAATGTTTAATGTAGGACGAAATTGTTAGCTGCTGAACATTTTAGCCTTTTCACGATTTCTTTTCAGAATTGTAATTTTGGTCGTTTTTTTCTGCAGGTGGTCGACGATGTTTAATTATCGGTGACGACAAACATGTTTTCTGTCTTTTATTTTTTCACTAGTCGAAGGCGTTGAAAACTGGTCCTTATATAATTATGGCAACCATAGTCTAGCGTCCATGCTTATAGCCATTTTATAGGTAGCGCGCGATTGAGTTATTAACTCTTTTGGAAACAAGTCGAGCAGAACTGTTCAAAGGAATTCCAAGGTCGACGTGAATTTAAATTTCTGTCAAGTCGCGTATCTCTCTCTCTCTCTCCGGGCCCTCACAATTCGAAACTGTAACGTATGTAGCTGCGAGATAGTGTTAGAAGTGGATCGACCAGAGCGCTTTAGTATTTTAATTTTTCTACGCGAACATAGATTTAGCTAAACTAAGTGTAATTGAAAATGCATTATCAGATAGACACGCTTTCTCTACGCGACCATTAAACAGAATTTAGTGTCAGAGCAAGACAATAAAAATTGCAGTTAAAAAAATACAATTGTCTCTATTTCAAATTTAAATATGTTGTGTAACGATTTATGCAACTGTGGAATACAATAAAAAACACTATTTATTAACAAACATTATTTACTCCTTTACTGAATAGATATACCGGTACATGTAAGTGATACCCCTGAAATTTTAGAACGTTGGCATTCACTAATAGCATCGTGCCTTGCGGAGCAGCGTGACGACGGGGATCTTTGCGGCTGATTTTGTGCGCGGCTCGGACGGCTCCCCAGTGCGGGAATTTCACCAATATCTCATATATAGATATTATCGAGCCATTATCGAGTATCGAGCCATATTGTATTTATCAGATATTATCCATTATCGAGCCATATGGTATTTAACAGATATTACCATGCATTGTTTTTGCAAATTGATTAAAATTCACGTAATAACAATATACGTGTATTACGTGTCAAAATGCAAGTATACAGTAATTACATTAGCTTCAATTATTTCGAAACAACTTTCGCATTCATATCTGAACGCAAACTGTGAGCAGGATTAATTTGAGTATCGCTCAGTTTGTTTCGTAACAACTTATCCAAATGCGCAAAGTACTTCGAATTATTAAAATTGGACATCCCATGAAACATTGAAACGCGGAACACTGCTCCACTCTGGTAACCGGCGTAATGTCGGCGGCTTCTGGCTTCTACCACTGCTATTTTATTGGCTGGTCACCGTAAGGGTTTGCACCACGTACTTGTAGATAAAAGAGAAAACTTGTGCGAATTTGACAATGCAAGTCGCCTTCAGGTGTTACACAGTCTATTCGCGTTAAACATTTCTGGTTGTCATACAGAATAGAAAGTTGTGTAAAGGGAGAGAAGAAGGAAAGCGAACCGCAAGAATGGCGGGTTTGGCCATGCCCTTTTAACACGTGGCACTCATTTGTTTACCAGTTTATTTGTCTTTCTACTTGCGGTGTTAAATTTTATGTAAACGACCCAAATTTCTGTGCTTGCGCAATGCGATTTTCAACCGATTTTACGTATACTGTCAATGCCAGCGTCCATTAACCGAAAAGCTTTTTCTCCAGTGTGTAAAAACGCACAGCTGGAAACAAACGGAAAAAACTTTTCAAACAGCTCTGTTTCGCCACGCTGAACACGTCGGAATCAATTAGTTTTAAACGACTGGAGCAAACATATTTTATTACTCTAATGACACTGTACGGTATTTGTGGGGGTTGCGTAAAATTGGAAAAATGTGAAATTCTCGTAAACAGACAATAAATTACGATTAAAATACCCTTGAGGGTGACCTTAACAGTACAAATTATTTAACGCTCACACATCGTCCGAATTCACCAACATGTATGGTGCGAATCGTTCAGTTCACCTCGCTACTGGAAAATCGAAATGAAGTGTGCTTTTGTGTTTGATATACGTGTACATGTATTTATTTGAGCTATGGTATAGTCAATTTCGAAACGCAGTGTAACATTTACAGTTGCGATGCAAACTTCATACATTTCTCCAGCTCTACGAATAAAATCACCAGATAGTAACGCGTACGTTTAAAACATTTCACATTTTTATTCTCTATAAACATAGTAAATTGAGCACCGGCCACAAGTGTACTAAGTTAATTAATGTATACTAGTACGAGCATATAGTACTACTGCAGAATGAGTCGGAATCACTGTATGAAGCATAATTCTTATTTATTGTATTATCAATTGAAATGAGTAACGCCAACTTTTAAATTTCACCTTCAGTTTTCAGTTTACAATCCTGCACTAAATCCCACACTAATGTTAGCGATATCAGCTTCTTTAGCTTAGATGTTAAAAATTAAAGTTCCAAAAACTTCGCGAAAGCCGTCTCCGATTTCGTTTGAAACGTGTTTTTACTGCAAAGTACAGTTTTTAAAAACAGCACCCTAGGTGACGAAGCGTCAAGTTTATTTATATTTTCTTTCTTTAGCTGTGGAATTTCAAAGGCTAAGATATGCTCCTACCGTGCAAGGATTACATCAAATTTTTCCGTGCACCCTATTTTTGTAAAAAAAAAAATATGCTTCTCCATATACTCGAGAATTACGGCAATAGCCTTCAAATGCTGGTAACCATAACGGACACACACAATAGAAGCTGTTTGCAAAACAAAGTACATGTACGGTATATAGAGAAACAGAGATTCTTCTTAAAAAAAATAAAATAAAGAGCTATGAAAGAAATAAAAATTATGGGAAATACGCTTATACTAGCTTTTACTGTAGGTACAGGTTTTTTATGCCTACAACATAGACAATGAGCCTCTCTGGTAACAAAACTAGGGTATGTTATAGTTTCCCATTGGCGTAAAATTCTGTGAACTGATCTATTTTTTTTTTGGCGAAAAAATATTCAGAAGCTAAAAATTCATTTTAGCAAATGGAGCAAAATTTGTCGCTGTCGCGATAATATGCGGACCACATAAATCTAATTTATTCGAGTCGAGTCTCATTTGATTGATCTATCGCACTAGTGCTACCGTTTTTATTAGGAAATAGTTGTAACTAATTTCGCATGTATTTGGCGAACAAACTTATTAATTATAATTTATGTTGTACACAAAATTGCGTAAAATGCTACGTTTTTGGCCAAAGCCCATTTTTTTTTCAAAATAATTTATTGTTCCACACATAAAACTCAATTAAATAAGTTGACATGTTGCGAGTGACATTCTAACCCGTCAAAAGACATGCCGCCAGCCACCGACAGGCATTAAACATGAACTGTCAAATAAAAGCGCCCAAAATGCAAGAGAAACACATAATGTGTACGTCAATGCTCTAAAAATATAATTTTTTTAAACTGGCCCCTTCATGATTAATGAATTGCCGTTCACGCAAAATATTCACGAATAAATTTTTCGTTGTGGTACAAATAAAATAAAATACATTCTGTTCCGTTTCATTCGTTACATATTTAAATGAAATATTAAAAATTAAAAAAATAACATGCTAAAACAGGAAATAATTTCATTTTCAAAAAGTGATGTTTCTAGCCTTTTATTTTAAGTACTTATTTATATATTTCATAAACTCATATTTCGTTAACTCGTGTTTGATTAACTAATTGATATTTACTAGTATTTTGTTAACTCATAAAAATATAAACATTCAAGTTGCAGCATTTTCAAAATCTAAATGTTTAATTGATATTTTTACATGTTACGTACACTTTTCCAACGCACCTGGTCTGAATGTATTGTTAATTGTGTGACATAAACACTGTATTATGTGCAAAGTGCAGCTAGAATAGGCTATGCGTCTGTCCTCAAAGCGGATATCCCGTTTAGCAATGCTTTCATCGCTGACAAGTTGCAATTAACAAAAGAAAAAAAAAAGAAAATATGTGGGACAACAGTGAAAATGGATAGTCGTCAGCATTGGAGCGACATGTATACAAATGACGGCGACACATTTTTTTTTTACCGATAGCGCTCATCTTCAAACAGCCTCAGTCGTGTGTTGTTTGGTGCGACTCTGTTTCATTAGAAATTTCCAAGTTCTTTGACCTGGGGCGCGTTTAAAAGTTAAGTTTCATATATTATATTAACATGTACTGTTCTATTGTTTTCCATTGTTTTTGTAGTTTTTTGTCCACGAACAGAAATGGGTTACACATTTTAGCTGGACCAAACAGATCAAAATCCGGTTAAAAAATTTGACACACCAACAAATTAAAAAAATGATTATAAAGACCAGTAACGATTACGACAGCCAAAGTGCAATTCAATTTTTGAACGAATAAATACACAAAAAGCAATAATTTTGAAACGTACGCATGCAAGATATTTCTATCGTGCAGAGATTACGGCAAATTTTCCTGGAAAATTGAGAGTGTATACTTTTTGTTAGTTAATTGTGATGTTAACCGCCTGAAATATAATAGTTGTTCACAATTATCTTATTATTTTTTAACCCTGTTCCACTATTTTTCAGCAAATATGTCGGTCTTGATGTTTAAAAATACTTGGACACGTCTTGCACAATTCTAGACGACTGTCTGCTCTTGTTCTTTTTTTAATTTATTGATGAGACAAGAAAGTTTTTATCCTATGTGAATCCACATACAGTATTTAGCATCATTTACATCGGCAATGCTAAAAAAGTGGACAGCCCAAGTGCAGCTAGAATAATTTGGAAGTATTGAAATTGGGCGTTTTTACCCAAAGTACGATCACGCATAGGCGGCTCAAACTTTTAAAATTAATATCACATTGGTAACATTGTCGATTTTTATTGCATAGTGTGTACGAGGAATGACTCCGCTATTAGTAAGCGTACATACAGTTGACAACTTACTTTGATAACAAAATAATTATGTTAAAACTGTACTGTTCAACTACAGACCGATTGGTACTGGAAGTAATTTTACATTCCTAAATATTATAATATATCTTTTTATTCCTGATCACTGTAGTAAATAGTACTATAGGAGAATCTGTACCCCTCGTGTTGCTGTGGCAATATGTGAGGGGCACATTTTCACCAGTACCCCAAGATCGAATAAGCG
>JAUJYS010004511.1:0-11824 GCA_033995665.1 Melogona broelemanni | reverse complement strand
TGCGTTTGGCCATCGACAACGCGATCTGCCTATCATGAGCCCACCTGCGATCCCGAAAGCCCGAAGTGTCTTCAACTCAAGTACGATTCAAATATCATCATCATCGTCTCGTCAAGGGTAGTAGAGTGTGCTCACCTATGACCAGTTCTCCTTGTTGTCTCACCCTCCTGAACACAGCGGTGTGCCACTGATTATCGTTGTAGGTGTTCTCACTGGCGATTTCGGCTTTGCCAGAGCCCAGATTGTAGGCGTAGTTCACCTGTGATGGGCAAAACACACGAAACCAATTGTAATTAAAGCGCATCTCAACAAAATTAACAAAAATTGGAAAAAAATACTTCGTTTTTCGGATGCAACATTTATTTATACATCGATCCATATTATTAGCATAAATTTTATTTTTTGAGATCTTTTGATTAAGGAAATTTAAGGAAATGTTCTTTCAAATTTAAGGAAATGCTGAATCAAATAAAAATTGTTCCAACAATTTTTTTTTCAATTTTATTTTGCAAAATTTTATTTAAATTCTATTCAATATTTCCTAAAGTTTGAAAATAAAATTCAAAATTTTTGATACAAAATTATTTTATTTATTTTGTAAAATTTGACTTTTATTTAATTTAGTTAAAAAAATAAAAATTATTCCCAACAAATCTTTTTTAATTTTGTTCTGCAAAATATGATAAATAAAAATGTTTCAAGAGACTAAGCTGGGGACAGAGTTGCGCATATTGTAGGTGCATATTGTATCTGCGCACAAAATATCAGCTCTGTAGGACGTGTGAAAGTTGGTTAAAAAGGATCTCAAATACGTTGAAACATACAGACAACCAGACGGACAATCAGTGTTCATGCCAAGTTAAATTTCACGTCACCTTTCCGTCTTTCAGGTATCCAGCATAAATATCCTGGAAGCCGCTGTCGGCCAAGAAAAAGAGGATTCCATCTGGACTTGTCGTCTTGAAGTCCAGAGAGAATTCGCTGGACGTACGCAGACTGGGTGGCGAGATGCCAAACTCTTCCCGGCTATTGTATGCGTTGCCTACAAGTTGATAAACAGAAATTAGCAATCGTTTTAAGAACAAGAGCAACGAGCGCATCAACAAAGAAATCAAATCAAAGAAAGTGAGGTTGCAGCTGGCAGTTTTCCTGATTTTCCCTAATAAAAATCAAAATTTCGTCGACTTTTTTCGATCTCATCGTCATCTGGCATTTTCCCTAGCTAAAAAATTAGGGTATTAACGATAAAATCTTTTATTGAAACGTTACAAATGACCAACAGTGTTGGGGGGTAACGTCCAAAAACATGACGTTTCTCCCGTTACTTTTATTTGTGAGTAACTTTCTAACGATTTTAGTTACTTTTTTTAAGTAACGGTAACTGTAACGTCTTCCTCTTGTTTATAAGTAACGAGGATTGTCTCAGTTACTTTGAAAAAGTAACTTACCCAACTCTGCAAATGACATAGAGAAAACATATTGATTTTTTTTTCCTTATTAAGCAATTTTTTTTTTTTAACTTTTCCTACTTTTAAGCAATTTTCTCTAACTTTTCCTACTTTTAAGCAATTTTCTCTAACTTTTCCTACTTTTAAGCAATTTTCTCTAACTTTTCCTACTTTCAGTCAATTTTTCCTGACTTTTTCTACTTTCAGGCAATTTTCCCTGACCAAAATCCATGTGATTCATACTGATTCATCTAGGCGGGCACGAACCCAGCAATCACACTTACCGAATCGAACTCCGTTCAGTTCCGATAAGTTTGGATCCCCTCTGGGGCGCAAAGGCAACTTGCACTGATTCGACTCTTCCGGACGGGCAGTAGTGGTGGTGGTGGTAGTGGTGGGGGCCGCCGTGGTGGTTGTGGCACGTGGCGTGGTGGTGGGGGGGCGGGGAGTGACACGCTGGCGGGGCGGGGACAGGGTCACCTCTGTCACGGTGATATTGGTGCCTGGCAAAAAAATGGAAGGGACATGTCATCATCAAAAAGCAAGGTAAAGTCAAGATTTGTTTATTCAGTTATCATTGCTTGACTCTGATCAAAATCGTGGTTTTTCCTGGCTTTTTTTTAACAGAAAGATCAAAATAAAAATTTAATTGAAATTTAAAAAAAATACCTGAAAGTAACACACGTAAATAAAGAACGTGCGTAGCGCTGTTTTTATTAATTGCAATAAAAAGTTTTAAAATAATCACGTTGCACGCATTTTACATGAAAAATAAATAGCGGACCCAGCAATATTTCTTAAAAAAAATATCCAGATCCAAAAATATGAAGAAATAAAAAAAATATATTTTTTGGACTTCCAAAAAGTAAATTCCCTAGTAAATTCGAATTAATTAAGTTGTACACTATCCAGGTGAAAAGAAGTAGGAGAAAATAGAAATAAACATATTCTGATTAAATAAAATAAGTAAAAATAACATTTTAAATTTATTTCGCTTAATCGGTAATAAATTTCCAGGCAATTGAATTTGTCGTCTTTGAAAACCCAAATTCAATATTTATTGACATTTACTATGAATCCTGAATTTTTTCCCTGTCTGAAAAATATTTAATATTAAATAGTATATTAAATAATTGAAAAAAAAACATCTGCTCAACAAAATTAAAATATTACCTGTTGCGATCAGCGGCGGCGACGTAGTTTCTGGATCAGCCAGCGGACAGCTGATCAAATTAGCCCCGCTGCGGTCCCGCGTGTCGGCAAAGTTCTGGAACTTGCCATTAATGGTGGCATCCCCGATGCAGCCCACGAAAAATGCATCCGTCGGTGCGGCCCCCGTGGCCAGCACGTAGCCCTGCGGCACACCTCCGAAGTAGAGGGGCGTGCTCGAATCAATCTCACCAATAGCGGTGGCCCGCTTGTCAAACACCTCATAATCATCGATGACCAGCTGCAGATGGCTCTGGTTCTTGATGGCGGACACATAGTGCCACTCTCCGTCATTGTACTGGACAGACTGTCCCGATTGGACATCTCCACCCGGTCGGGCCCGCAGAACCAGCAGGCCTTCCGCCAACGACAGTGACAGGTAATTGGTTTGGTCACGGTTGGCTGTGTAGAACAGGATGCCATTAGGCTCCAATGTCTTGAACCGGAAGGTCAGGGCTGGGTCGTCGCCCAACTCAATCACTGGCATTCCGATGTGACCCTTTGACTCTGGGGTGAAGGTCACTGATCTTGAGATCTTGATGGGACAGCCTGGTACCGTGCCCAGGGCTTCCTTATTGTTATTGAGATTGATGAGTGTGGCACCAATCTGGAGGTTGTCAATGCAACCCTCAAAGTCCATGTTTGTCACTTGGTCGAAGTTGTGGTTCTTTGGATGACCACCAATGTAAATGGAATCTGTGAACTCCAGATCCTCATCTCGACCACTTGACCTTTTCACCCCACTGTCTTTGCCATCCACTTTGAGGAGGCCCTGGCGCCGATCACGTGTCGCTTCGATAGTGTGCCACTTACCATCATTGTAGCTTTCATCCGTGGTCACAATGAGGCGACCACTTCCCAACTCGAACTGATAAACTACCTTTCCACCTTGTATCTCAAGTGACAGATACTTGGCATTCTTTCCGATGAGGAACAGCAGACCATTGTCAGCAAACGTCTTGAACCTCATGATGACTTCCACATTCTTCTGGAACTTGTCCTGTCGACGCTTTTGCAGGATCACATAACCACTGCCATCCAATTGAACACCATTGGTCTCCTTGAGAATGATTAGGCTGTCTCTCTCCAGGTATCCCTCCTCATTATTATTTCCCTCCACAAAATTCCAAAGTCCAACTGGCTTGTCATCAAACATGACCTCCTCAATGGCTCCATTCAGACTCTGTCTAGACACTTCAGGCTGAATGTTTGCATCTTGTGGAAAACCTCCCACATAAAATTTGGATAGTTCCTGGTCCAGATTAAACACGGAGAATGTTCCTGGTAGATTGTCCTCAACAGCAGTGTCTTCTTCATTGTCCGTTCTTACTGTCACAGTCACTGTTCTTCCAATCCTATCAACAATAACCTCATGCCACTGGTTGTCAGCCACATATTTCTCATTGACAATTTTCTTGTGTCCTGAGCCAATGTCCATGGTAAGTGCAACATTTCCATTCAATACTTCAAGTGCCATGTAGTCATCTGTCAGGGCCCGCTTCATCCTCTGCTTGGTTCCAACTGGACTTCCCAGATATCCCAGGAAACCATCCTGCTCCCCAGTCTTGAAAAACATGCTCAGCTTGGTCGATGTTGCTGACCGATGGAGGCCCTCTGGGTTACGCAGTTGAAGAGTTGTGTTGTGGTAGAATCTGATACCCACATTGATTCGGTTGGCCTGGTCACGTGCCAGTGCAATCTTCCTTCTGAGTTCAGCAACCTTTTCTCCAACATCCACACCGACCACTTTGATGGCAGATACTCGGAGACCCAATCGATCCATTTTATTCTTCAAATCTGGAATCAATCCAACAGCTTTTTCAACTTGTCCATTGGCTCGTCTAATTGCTTTGTTGGCCTCATCAATGTCTCTTGGAATTTGATCCGCACGCGCCTTGTCTTCAGGGAGCTTATCTGCAATGGCATTGACTTTGTCGAGAGCTATTTCTGCCTTGCCATTTGCCTTGGTAGACAAATCCATTGCTTTCTGAGCATCTGGGCCCAGTGTTTTACTTGGTAGCCTGTCCATAGCACGGTTGAGTTCATCAATGGCAAATCGGTTGCCTTGGTTTGTTTTGGCAACTGCATCTACACCACCCTTTGCTGCTGCCAGTCTGTCTTTCAAGTCTCCCTCTACTCTGCCACGTGTTTGGAGAGCATCTTCCAAAAGCTCCTTGCTACGGCGCAATGAATCCTCTGCTTTGATGTCCAAGCCTTCTGATTCATCAGTTGCATTGTTGGCAGCCTGAACAGCAACTTCAGCAGCTTTTTTAGCCTCATGTATGGCATCAACAATATTTCCGTAGGACTTGGCAGCTTTAATAGCTCCCTCAGCTGATTCACGTGTGTCAGCTAAAAGCCCATCTAACTCAGCAGCCAGATCCATCAATTTCTTGGCATGTCCTTCAGCCTTGCGCACATCCAGAGCCACATTCTTCAAACCATTTTTAAGGTCATCCACAAAGTCTCGAAGCCTGTCCATCAGTTGCTTGAGTCGTTCATCCTCCAAATCCAGATCAGCAAAGTTATTCTTAGCATCATTCAGCAATGCTCTGGCTTTGTCCAACAAATCTTGCCCCTCAGCTAACAATTTATCAATCATTTCTTTAGTGTTTGCAATTTTTCGAACCTTTTCTGCTGCTGCTGGATTCTTGTTTTTCTTGTTCAACTGCTCAGCATCGAAACTAGCAGCATTGGCAATGGCACTGTTATTTAGAAGGTCTTGCAACTTGTCTTTAAGGTTATCCAAATCTCCTTCAAGCTTGTCAACACGTTCCCTATTTTGTTTGGCAGGCAAAGCAAAGGCTTTTGCCCTTTCTAAAATTTCCTTGGCAGCCTGCAATTCATCTTCTGATTGGGTTTTAGGTGGTACAAAGTCCCTTGCCAGAATTTCAGCCAGCATTCGTTCAGCTTCAGCAATCATGCGATCCCTGTTTGGTCCTCTCCACTCAGAAAATCCACTGGCTAATGACTGTATGCCAGCTACCACCCCTTGAACGTCCTTAATAGTGTCCTTGATTAATTTCTCAACTCGTAGTGCTTCTTTCCTGGTGGCATCTGCATCCACAGATGTTGCATTTGCCTGTTCCTGTGTCCTCACACCCCTACGCTCAACTTGCTTTGCAAACTGCTCCAAATCTGCGACATCCAATTCCAGAGGTCGTAAATCTACTGATGTTGGATCACTGATCAGTGCATCCACTAATGGTCGAAGTTCATCCACAGTTTTATTAACATTTGATAGCTTCTGATAGGCAAAAAAGCTAAAAGCAACACCTTTAAGATCCTCCCATACCGGATCATACAGACCATGGAGGGCATCTAAGTCATCCAGCAGTGTGTGAACACATGGGCCACATTCCTGGCATCCAACATTATCAATTAGAACCCAACGGTATGGACATCTGTCACACCGATCTCCTACAACACCTGGCAGACACTCACAACGACCAGTGTGAGCATTACATGTTCCTCCAATCGAATAATCTTCATTACATCTGCAGGCATGACATCCATGAGGGCCATAGCTCCAGTGCCCAGGAAGACAACGGTCACATGTCCTTCCTGCTACCCCTGGTCGACACTTGCACTGTCCAGTATTGATATCACATTGCTGGCTTTCAGATGCCAAGCTGCAGTTGCAAGCAATACAGCCTTCACAAGAGTCAAAACCCCAGAAACCATGAGCACACTCAGTGCACTTCTCTCCAACCACATTATGGTGACACTGGCATTTTCCTGAGCCATGGTGACACTGCCGAGCTCCACATTCATCACAGAAACACTTGCGGCAATCTTTGGTACTGACAGCATCACC
This sequence comes from Melogona broelemanni, assembly GCA_033995665.1. NCBI lineage: Eukaryota > Metazoa > Arthropoda > Diplopoda > Chordeumatida > Chordeumatidae > Melogona > Melogona broelemanni. The sequence continues at coordinate 5,350 of JAUJYS010004511.1, read as the reverse complement.
ATAAAATCCTGGGGCACAAAGCTCACAAGCCGATCCAAAGGTATTGTTCAGACACTGTAGACACTGCCCTGTGACTGAATCACAGCTCTCAATACTGTGCATGTCGATGTTTCCACTGCACTGACATGGCTTGCAGGTATCACCAATCAGCTCAGGACGACCATAGAATCCAGATGAGCAGTAGTCACATCTGGCTCCAATATAACCAGGCTTGCATTCACATCGAATTTCCAAGCCACTTGGAGAAAGCTCACAGCTGGTGGCAAAGTTGTTGGAGGTCATTGGCAGAGGGCATGCACAGATAAGGCAGTCATTGGGAGAGCCTATAGTAGCATCACCATGGAAACCTTCATTACATTTGTCACAGTGATCCCCATATGTGTTATGCTTGCAGTTGTGACAAATTCCACTGACAGGGTCACAGGAATCGGCGTGACCATGGCACTGACAGGGAATGCAGTAGCCTCCATAGGGACCAGTTGGAGCACGGTAATAACCAGTTGAGCAAGTTTCACATGAAGTCCCTTGGTAATTTGGTGGGCAGTGACATTGCTCAGCACCATTAGCTTGAACAGCATTTGACAGATAATTAGTGACAGCCATATCCAAGCTCACACTCCTCAATCTTGCCTCATTTGATTCTGTGTTGTAATGTGCTCTGATATAAATTTTGTCCAGCATGACTAGCAGGGTCATCAGTTGTTCTCGGGTTACAGCTGCTCCAGTCCAGTGTCGGAAGTTCCATTCCCTCAGGTCAACACTGATGGTCAGTGGAATATTTTCAACAACTTGTTCAGTGTGCTCATATGCGATGGTAAAGTTACTACCAACAAGAATGACATCTGCTGCCAGCACAGGTGAGCCCAATCCACTCAAACGTTTGGTGTATTCCAGATTGTATTGCAATTTGCCACCATAGGAAGTGATCTTGTTTCCCAAGAAATCTTTGGGTGCACTGTAAAAGTAGATGACATCTGGAGATGTGGAGAAGGGCAAGTTGACCAGCATGTGATCGACATCAACCTCCAATTTCTTGGTGACTTCATGTTCCTCAATGCCAAATGGATTTAGTATCAATGCAGCTGCTCGCCATCCCTCTTGTTCCTGAATCTGGCTACGGAACATTGATGTACTGCTGCACTGATCAGTTTTTCCGAAGCAGAAGCATTTTGTGCATCCATTCGGATTCTTCTCTTCCAGGTTGAAAGTTCCAGGCTTGCACTGGTCACACAATTCACCGTAGACATTGTCCTTGCAGAAGCAGCGTGATGTATCCCGATCACAGATTTCAGCTGTGGCTCCTCTGAGGTCACACTGGCAAAGGCGACATGTAGGGAATGAGTAGTAGCCAGCCTGACATCTATCACAGGTCCTTGAAACCACATTTGGCTTGCAGTCACATTCACCAGTGGAAAGGTCACATTGTAGGTTTCCTCGCTTGACACCAAGGGGATTACAGTTACACTCTTCACAGCCGATGATTGGATCATAGCCATAGGTGTTGGACAGGCACTGGTCACACTTTTCTCCAGTGACACGTGGTGGGCAAATGCACTCTCCAGTTCCAGGATGGCAGACAGCTGTTGATGGACAATTACAGGGTTTGCAGTCAGGGAATCCATAGTATCCCGTTCTGCATTCTCGACATCGGCGACCAATAATGTTGGGCTTGCATGGACACTGACCACCAAATTTGTCACATTCAAAACTCAGTGATCCATAGAAATCACATTCACAAGGAAGGCCACCATTATTGTACTCAGACGTCAGAGAGAAGGTGGCATTGCGACAGAAGCCTTCCTCAGTAGGGCTCAAGTAGAACTGCTCCTGACCACACTGTGTGATAAAGTCCACTGTTCGATCAAGAGGCAGCTGCTGCAATACCTCCTCCTGATAGGTTTCCACAGGAATGGCGATGATGTAATCGATCCAGACACTCTTGTGATTGGTGTCCCTGAGTGTCACCATGAAGTTCTCCAAGATCTGGAAGCTGTTAGTTCCCTCCTTGGACTTGATCACAGCTCTGCAGCCGGAAATGCTGGGGCAGAATGGAACTGGAAGTACTGCCTCATAGAATTGACCATTCTGGATCAGCACATCAAGGTTATATTCCGGATGTTTAGGTTGGTAGTAGTGCACGATGAAGACATAACCACCTGCATGTGGAACACGGCCACGGATGTCAACCACAGCATCCTTGTGGTCCAGATACACCAGTCCAATGTTATCATCATACAGCTCGATTGGCAGCTCAGTGGCTTTCTGGTCATCATTACCAACTTCAGCTTCCACCTTGATGGAGCCAGAAATAAGTGGAAAGCGACCCTCCAGGCATTGGCCATCCTTTCGAATACAGGAAGGACTGAAGCGGACAAAGTCCATGTTCCACTGGCGGGCAGGTATAGCCACCACAGATTCCAAGGTGACCATGGAGTCGCCGGATCCCTTGAGGTCCAGTGTGACCTTGTTGGTGTCGAAGTTGAAGACAGCCACTTTTCCCCGGGCATCTGTTACCACCTGGCGGCAAAGTCCAGCTAGTCGGCAGTCGTAGATGGTGGCTCGGCCCTTCTCGCGTCCACCAGCGGTGATCGATTCCAGCATCACAGTGCTTGTCTTGCCGCCATCGGGAGTGTGATAGGTAAGCACCAGAACGTATCTGCCGGGCTTGGGTACGGACAGTTCTACGAACATCTGCTTCTGGTCTTCATCGATGATGGCCATGGCGCCGCAACCTAACTCTTGAAGAACCTGAAATGAAAAATCAAAATATAACTAAACATTTTCCTGACTTGTTATAAAATGCATTGGATGACTGTCTACTTGTTACATATAGACAAACTAAGTATAACATTGTTTTGTTATTTTTTGTAAATTCAATGAATTTGTTTTAGCAATTACAATATTTTTAATATACCCGTGCAAAAATAATATTACAACTGTTCATGCTTTTAAAATTTTACAATTTAATACAAAAAATTAAAATTTAGTGCAAATTCCACCATACCCAAAAATGTTCCTGACTTTATTTTTTAAAACAAGCTACATTAGTAAGGATGCAAGGTAATTCCCCTGACTAAAAAGTGTAGATTAAATTTGTATAATACTTTATTTTAAAATGATTTCAAATAACAAATCGTAGAAACGAGCGAGCGCAACACCATTTAAAAAAAAATAATATTGTCTAAATTCACAAGAACACAAATGTAAATGTTATGAATGATTTTCTATTTTTGGACGATTTTCCTCCTGTTCCTAGTCAAAGATTTGCCCATCCCCTTCTGCTAATCTTTTTTTGTATGAATCCTGTACTAAATGACAAAATGGCTAGCCAATTGTTGGACACTAGATTTCTACCAAAAAAAATAATTAAATAAATTTACAAGCTTCAATAAAAATGCACCAGCATTTGTCATTATCGAAGTGCCACATAAAATACAATTAGTAAGTCTGGTGTTAAAATCCTTGTCGACATAGTAGGTTTACTCACAGCTTCGTTGGTGTAGGTCTCGACCTTCTGTCGCTGATCGCCATCAGCAGTGTAGGCCGTGTCTCCCTTGACAGTCGGGTACTCGGCAATATCGGGACACTTGAAGTGTTGACACTTGCCCGACGACTGGCCTATCGTGCACGGAGTCTGGATGTGTTCTTGCAGGATGGTGGCTTCGTAGTAGGCGGCAGGCAACAGCACAACGTAATCCTACATGGAATAAAATTCACACCAATGCAATACATTATTAAAATATTATCATGTTTTCAGTGTTGGGTCCGTTTCTTTTGAAAAGGAACCAGTTCCCGTTCCTCCGATCGAAAAAGGAACCTAGGCGTTCCTCTGTTCCTCAAGAAAAGGAACCAGTTCCTTTTTCGTTCCTTCAATATTTGAACAATTCGAATGATGACGTAACGGATTTGCACGTTCGCGGTGCCAATTCATTAAAAAAAGAAAGACCAACATGTGTGCCAAATTTCATTTGAATAACTTGAAGATTTTCAATTTTTAGGATCAATTTTCGAAAAATTTACTTTTAGGAAGCGAAGCTTATTTTTAAATGGAACGCTGGACCCAGAAAAGGAACCCCCGTTCCTCAAAAAAAGGAACCAGTTCCCGTTCCTCAAAAATAAAAAGGAACCTAGCCGTTCCTCCGTTCCTCAAAAAAGGAACCAGTTCCTAGGAACAGGAACTTCCCGTTCCGCTCCTACCCAACACTGTTCAGATCGCAACGCTCATGCAATTCTAATGTGATATTTATTTTCGCTTTGAACGGGCGCAATGGCTCTTTAATTACGTCTCGCTGAAGAAGGAATGTGGCGATTCCAGAAATCGTTACGAGTGCCAGCAAGTTAACATCAAAATTATGTTTTTCATTTGCTTCAAATTCTCATGAATGATGGTGGTGGGCGGTGGGTAAAATTGCGTTTTAGTCGAACAGTTCGCAACATCAATTCTAGATTTAATGTTGTTCCTTCCTTATTTACCTGGATTTGAAGCCGCCAGATGGCGTTACTTACCAATTTAATCTGTCAGTGGCAAATTAAAACTTGCATCTACTGCCACTTGCCGACAAAGCCATGAAGCAGAATGAATTGAAAGTGACAAACGACTACGGTATAATAAAGAATTACGAAACTAAAGGCATGAATACACACAATCGAAAATGCTACAAAAGCGAATTGTACATTTACCTACCACGAATTACCACAACCATGGGCCTTAACATCATCCGTGAAATAGGTTTATAGGTTTATAAAGCCTCGCCAGCTGCCGTCGTTCGTCTCTCTCAGTCCTGGCCTGGGCTTCCCTGTTCTTCGAAAATGCTACTTTGGAAAATAAATCGTGGCATACCGAGCTATACGAAATTAACGGTAATTATTACGGTAACGGTAATTTTCAAATTTAAGCGACTACAGGTAGCGCATAAATAATCGAAAATGCAAAGAGCAAAACGACGACAATCTATTATTAAGTAAAATAAATATTATTATCAAACGTAGTTAAGAGTCCACCGCACAATCAACGTTTTCCGACGAGCTTACAAAATTATTCGCTAGATGGCGCTAAAAACCCGAACAAGTCGAAGGCAATGGCCGCAGTGTTGGGTATCTTCAACGCTCAACCGGGTCTCGGGAACATAAGCAAAAATAAGCGAAAATAAAAATCTGATCAATATAGGGACCAGACGTAGACTAGACCAAAACTCCACGTAAGACAAAGCAGGTGCCGTGTAATGTAGCGCAGAATTTCCACTCGAATTTATCCAGCAATACACGGATACAAAAGCAATTCGAAAGACTTTGCGCTTTTGCGTGCAGCTGGAGCTCGTTGTTAAGGCAATCGAAATTTCAATTCTTTTTC
>JAUJYS010004510.1:0-11897 GCA_033995665.1 Melogona broelemanni | reverse complement strand
TTTTCGTCTAAATTCGTTTTCTCGTAATTACTAAGCGTTTTAAAATTGCCGTCACGTTTCCTTAATGGTCTAGGTTATACTTTCTCATTTTCATGTATCTTTTAAGAATCTGAATCTTTTAAGAATCTGAATTTTTTAAGAATCTGAATCTTTTAAGAATTAGAATCTTTGGTCTCTCCTTCGCAGTACTTTTTTTTATAATCTCCAAACACTGTTGTGAACATTAGTACAGGGAATTCAGTATCCATCATGTTGAACCTGTCTTATTTCACTTTTGTGATTCTGGAGGATACATGAACGTTACAACAACTATACACGTGCGGCTCGCTCGCCTTTCCTATCTTCTTTTGTAGCTTCGGCTCCAATCTTCCCTCTGACCTTTGCCGAGACCTGACGCAAATACGCCTTTCCGACCAACCGAGATGCTGCCGCTGACGTCAGAGGATTGATCCCGTCTCGGCTCTCTCACGTACACACCTGCCCGCTCTGACGATCGAGGCGACCTCCGGTGGTAAGCTGGCGAACTCTGTATCTCCACTGCCATTCTTTCGGTGGTTGTAGTTTTTTTTAAGACGGGGGAGGGTCGATTCCAGCGCCCTCTTTTTGTTTGTTGAGAGAGGTGGGGACTGTGTTGCGACGCTGATTGCGCCATTTGCTCAGACGAAAGCGTTGAAATCTCGCACCATTACCTTTTCTTTCAAAGTATTTTTCCCTCGCCCCCATGTCAGTTAGGAGGGGGGCCTGCTTGAAATGCGCGCAAATTTATCTTCAGTGCTATTCAACGGTCAAACCAATGATTGAAACGTATTATTTGGTTTAGAGGACCTTGGAGAAGGATTTGGTTAAGAGGAATAATGGAAGCTCGGATTTCGTCTGACCTAATGATCGGAATTAATCCAAAACTACTGAAAAGATATGCTGGATTAAAAAATATATATACATGTAAATTACATATTGATCAATTTAAATAAATATATGGTAAATATATAAATATATGATAAAGTCGAACGATTGAAGGCATGTCACTCAACATGCCTGCAATATTGAATACAAGAGAGCATCGAGAAGATAAAATGCAAATGCATTTTAATTTCTGATCTTAAATGTCGGAATCGAGCTATTTTTCTTAGAAGTTTCAAATCGCCCTGTATACTTTTCGATCGAAGATTGATGGAGGAAAGATTCGATTGCCTTCGAGGTGGTTACAACCAGGTGGCAGTGCTGTCGCTCTCGTGTGCGGTATCAATTAGCATTTGGAATCCGTCGGCAGTCAATTACTATTGGCCTAATAAATTGGGTTTGAGCTTTATGGCAACGGGACGTCGTCGTTACGTTTACGCCGCCGCCTCATCGTCGTCAGGCGCGGGGTGCGTTGCGGTGCGTTGTCGCTCCTTCCACCTTCTCTCGCCAAGCCGCTGATTTATGGCGCGCGCCAATGTCGTTTTCATTTCGCGCGTTCGCTTCCTCTCTCACCCACCTCACCCTCCGTCTCTCCCAGGTCGTGTCGACTAATGTCAGTCAGACCCCGCCCTATAGCTGAGCCGACGTCACTTACACCACACGCGCCTTCCTATATATATCCCCCGTCCCCTGCCGCATCACCCCCTCTCTCCCTCCTCAGGAAACGAGGATCGGGCGTTTTTTTATCGATTTCAACGGCAATAAAATTGCATTAAAAGCGCGTTGCAATTACACAACACACGGGCGAATGTGCACGTGTATATGATGGAGTGGATGTGTGTGCGTTTTGTGTGTGTGTGTGTACGGCGCTGCCTCTACTTGACGCAGTGGCGGCGTTTAATTGCGTTGCCAAGTGCGATGAGAGGTGCGTTTTGTTTCGTCAAAAAATGTAGGCCCACCCGTAGGACTCATCAAATAAATTTAACACGCAACCCACAACATTTTGTAACAAAAATATTTTTTGTGAATTACGAAATAAGATTTATTTCATACTATATATCTATTTTAGGCTAATGTCCAGTTTGCCCTAACGAGCGACCTGAAAATACGGTATCGAGTGGGGCGCGTAGCGAAATTCAGTCTCACCTGATTAGTCACTTCATGTTATATTTTTCTTTAGGTAAGCCAGTTTCCCTACGCTCCCCAGTCGATACCGTATTTTCTGGTCGCTCTTTAGGGTAAACTGGACATTTACCCTATTTTATTATGTCCATTTCGGGAGACCACCTCAATTGTCTGTTATTTTCTCTTAAGTTTTAAATTATATTTGTTTAATGCCCTATTGATTCAATTTAATTTTATTTACTGTCCAAAATCCATAAATCCAAATGCCGAACTTTATTTGTATTTGTCTTCTTTTCTTAAATTTAGCTGGTTCATTCAAAAGGAATTGTACTTTCAAAACACATTTTGGGGGTAGCGAAACAAACCTAGTGTGGTTGATTATGTGTATAGAAGTTTTTCGATGCTCTGCCAAATAAGTTTACACTCGTGTGATGGCGAAAAATCGTGCTGCAGAGAGAGATCGCTGCTGTCCCTCCTGCCCACTGTCGATGCCAGGGAGCACACCCGTCTAATCGGATTTCACTGTATAGCTCGCGAACCATGTGTGATTGCACTCCACTCTACAGGGTGTTTTTTGCCCCATTGTTAATGCCGTACTTTTTTTAAATTTCAACAAATGGCAAATGTAGTATAGATAATACAACACATGTTTAAATATATAGGGCAAAAAACGTGAATGTATTGTGTCATCATGTCGGTAAGGCGATATTTGATGACACATAAATTAGCAATTACAGATTATATTGGGATACATTGGGCAAATATTTCAAATCACATGTAATATAGGGGCCTGCTCCGATCACATCATTTCCCATCGCACATGCACAAGTCCGAAGAAGAAAAAATATTATCATCTCCACAAGGGCACGTCCAGAAAATCTTATTATCACATCAACAAACTACTGGAAATCGTTTTTGCGTCGTTTTGCGTGTCGTCGTCGTCATCGTAAAATTTTGTGGGGCGTTTGACTGCAAGGTACATGTACTTCTTTAGTATTTCTCTTTTATGACTCGTACTGCGTTAATTTTTTTTTCAATTGTTTAAAAATTAAAACAATGCATTTGTTATTTGGGAAGTTAGTAATATACAATAAAATAAAAACATTTTAAAATGTAAAGAAAGAGTTGACGAATTGCACGACGATAAAGGTCATGCTTCCTACAGAACGTATAGCAGCTATTCTCATTTATGCACCCCGATCACACGCTTCACCGCATTGCTTCGATGTTCGTGTGGTTTTGATGCGCTACGGCCAGCAATAGCCATCCAACACGGGGCAACGATTCAGCAGCGATATTGTGCCTGACACTGATGCTCGCTATTAAAAATTTTAAATATTTTCTGAGCAAGCCAAGATTGTGCACTGAGTTTTCCTTTTAAATTAATTAAAATTAGTACACCTGTAATTTAATTTTGTTATCCAACAGTCAATCTAGATTACGAATTCGAACAAAAAAATTCGACTAAATGCGTTAATTCTTAATTTTAAATTAATACATTTTAACGAGCTCATGAAATTGCATTTCTAAGGATAATCCCTTTGGTAAAACGTAACGTAAACGTTGTATAGTGTCAAAATTATCAATTTTCAACTAGCACTTCTAATTTGATCTTTTTTATCTTGTAATTTAATATCTTCTAATTTTATAATTTGATTGCATTTCTAATATTAATTGGTATGGTTCCGAAACGAATTTGGTTTATAGATCAAGATTTTTTTTAAATTCTCCAGCAATTTTCGACCCCATTGTTTACATTTAAAAGTATATAGTGCGGAGGATCCAGGGTTCCTTTCGAAAGGTTATCTGCCCATGAAAATTATTAATCTCCCTGTTCAGCCAAACGAAATAACGTAGCAACAAGCATTAGTGTGAGAGAGTAGGGCGTGATGAAATTATTTCTGGGCCCGCTTAAATATGCGCATTCGAATCAAACTAATTAACGTTCGCAATTTTGTTACACGAGGAATCAAATGACCCGTCGAATTACCAACGGGCGATGTACGGCCGCACGGTTTGAGGAACACTAAATTGTGCGTTCAGGCTTACGCAGGCGTCGTTTCCCCGGGTGATTCCCTTAATTTTAGCCGCATCGGTGACAGACTGGCTTCCTCTCGTTCGGGCCCCCCTCACGAGTTAATCCCACTAAAACGACTAATTATTAGTTTCACAACGCTGGTTCGCCGATATCACTCTCTGGGGAGTGGAGGGAAAAGGTGAAGGGGCGTGTTTGTTGGCCAGGCCGGTAGATGGCGTGGCGGTTTCAAAAGTAAACACAGGCTCTAAACGTCATCAGGCGTTCATCCGTGGTGAGATAATAATTATGATTGGTCGAGTTGGTGGACTTAGGGTTTCCAACCAACATGAGCTGCCATATAGCATGAACTGCATGCTTTCTGAATAGCCTTCTGAATAGACGTTTTTCCACGTTCCGGTAAAGAATTGGTTTGCAAATTTTGGGTTCGCGACATCAATAGTTGAAAATGTTTCAGCTGCTTGGAATCGAACCCGGAACCACCGAACCACAGCCGGGTGCAATACTCATTCGGCTAAGTCGAGTCGTACCAATATTCATGTATACGTCCATGGGCTCTGCTTGTATGTTCATTCGATCTTTGGTTTACCGAAGCCGTTAATTTCCATCTCGAACGGTTGCCGCAGTCGTGCAAGATCGGAAACTTGAGTTTTGGAGGTTGGCGGGGCTCGGTTGTGATGCTGTGAGGAGGAAGGGCGGTAGGGGGTGCAAAGGGAGAAGAAGAGCGCGAATCTTAATTGCTGAACGCCTTCCGAAATCCCTTTAATCTCTCTTCGCACGTGCGCGCGCGTGTTCTCGCTCGGCGTCGGCGTTCTCTTCCCGAGTATTGGCCACTCGCTCACTTCATCTCCATTGTGTTCTCTCGTTCGCCCTCCGCTCCGCTCACCGCGCTGATGAGCACGCACGCGCTCCCCCAATTTGCGCTGACGAATGGCGCTGTGGTACTATCGCGCATGCGCACATGGGGACGTGCTGAAGAAAATTATATTTTTCACAAATTAATTTTGTTTCTTCTGGTTCACCACACCGCTCGCCTTTAATCCAGCGCCGCCATTGAACATCGATCCAACATCGATTGCCGAAACGTCTTAATTTTACATACATGTTGATGCGCATCCAAGTTCAATGACAGTTATGTTTGCAAAAAATAATCCATTTAAATATCTATTTAAATATCCATTTAAATATCCATTTGAATATCCATTTGAATATCTGGGAATTTATCTTCGTCTTCTGACCTCCGCTATTTCGTATCTAAGAGATATGATATTTATGAAAAATGTACCCTGAACATAATTGGTTATAAAATAAGGAATTCCTGACCAGGTCCTTATTTTATATTTTCATCCACACGGCTCCTAAAAACACTATAATAATTTGTTATCCTGGTGTTAAGCAGCATTACTCTTACATGTAACTGTAATTGGTCACGCATATGCTAATTTAACCGCTCTCAGATGAATTTTGTTGGAATATTCGTTTGATGCATGATGATTTTGAGGTTGATGCATGTTGATGCAGAAGCTGTTACATAAGCACAAAAGTCCTCTGTGCATCAGTTACTGGAGCCCTATGGTGGCGTTGCAGAGTGTTATTTGATTCTTTGTATTAGTAAGATAGTTTGTTGTTTGTTGTAAGCCATTAACCGAGCTGTAACTGGTGGCGATAATTGCAACCTACTAGTCGAATTACGAATTGTTCGAATTGGTGTGCTAGTCTTTGAAGGTCATAGAGTCCGTTTATGTTTTCACGCAACTTGGTGTGGTCACACACCCTGTATTTGTTCCGTCCACTCTCATCGGCCTCCTCCACCAAAATATGTAATCCTGTGTGTATGGTAAAACTCTTTAGTGAGCCGCGTTACTTAGATACAGTAACTGCTTTTGAAGATTAATTGCCGGAAGCGGCGCAACGGAAAAACGCACCTTATTCCGTCTCACCAGTTTGCCTTCTCACCCCCATCCACCCCCATGCAATCCCGTCACGTCCACCCTAGTGAGTGTACGGCCTAATTGCGCTGCGAGCCCACTGGCCACATCCATCACGCGATGATTGACGTCGCACGTGGGGGCAGGGATTTTCGACCAATCACCGACGTCCCCCAACAGCTCGTGCGCGCGGGCGTTCTCGGAACCAAAGCCACCAGTGCCACTCCTCAGCGTTCTCAAATCTCGAGGCTTAGCTGTTTCTTGTTATCTTTTGTGTGTGTGTGTGTGTGTGTGTGTGTGCGCGCGCGCGTGTGTGTTTTTTTCTTCTTCGGATTTCTGTGCGTGTGGGATCTGTAAGCAAAACACCTGAAGCATTCTGAAACGTCGAACAGCTTAAGGTCCGTTCACAGAGTCGCTTGTGATTGTTCACGGGTGTTACGTGTGTTTCGTGATCATGTCAGGTGAGGCGTCGACCGTCTGTTTCAAGTGTTCGTGTGGACGAGGCTTAGACCAGTACGCGACTCACAGGTTAAGGTCGGTTGCTGTACGATGTCTTGGGATGTGACGGTGTGGTACGTGCAACGTCGTGCTCGTGGAGGGCCACCAAATGAGTGATCAGTGGGGTGATGTGTCCACCTTGTTATTCATATTATAATATTTGGACTTTGTTTTAATTTATCTTTTAATTTTGGTAATTTTTTAATTTGACTTATTTTTAGTTCAGATCCGCTGAACTAGCAATGATGTTGTACATCCATGGTGTTAGCACAATATTTTTGTGATATGGACTTTAGTAATAATATGAATTATTTCTCGCTCATCTGGCATTTTAATTACGCAAAAGAACGTCTTGAGGATTTTCGCAAAGTTTCAGGGTTCTCACTGGTTGGATGTCTAGCAATTCCGAATACCGGTTAGTTTCAAGTACCATGTTACTCGTGGCTGTTGCCAAGCCCTTGTAGTTGTGGATTTCATGTACTCGCATGCGTGTTTTCTATATAGCTGCGTACACACTTTCCCTACAGTTCTGTCGATACCTTTGCGTGATGTTGAGGCTGTATCTATACATCTGTATAAGCGAAATCTCTCTCTCCTTCTTCTGACCGGGCTTTTCTTCTTTTATTTCTCTTTTTTTTTTGTTCTCGTGGGAAATCTTAAATCATTCGGCGTATAAGCCTGCTTTCCGCCGCGTACTTAATCTTGGCTGAATGGAATCGTTTTGTTCTTCCCTTTTCTTTTTCCACGGGAATGGAACATCGCTTCGGCGAACACCAAATGCTAACCTTCTTTTTACTTCCCACGCCGGAAACCACTCCTCCTGCATCACCCACCTACCCACCTACCCCGCCATGCCAACTCTATCTGGGCCCTCCCGAACCCACTTGGAATTCATTTGGATATGCTTTATTCGCTGGTATGTCGAAAGCTGGCCCGATTTGTGGCGCCACCTGTTGTTCAGCTGATGAAACTCGTTCAATCTTTATCTTTCAATTTGTTTTCGTTCCATCTTTCCCATTTAGCGAGCGTACTTTTGGGGCTAGTTTCTTTTCGACTGAATTCGGTAATCTGAAGTAAGTCTATGAGAACGTCCTTTAGCTGAAATATAAATTAAATTAATTGTTTCACATTTTTTTAACTGGATTTTTTTTTAAACTAACCTTACAAGGGAAAATATTTTTTGTTAATGTGTGCTGTGCGGAACTATGTTTTAAATATACTTTTGTTGTAACTTTTGTTGCTGGTTAAGATTCCAATTGTATTGTCGTAATGACACAAGATCGCCTGACATCTTAATTAAAAAAGAAACGGTTAATTAACTTTAAAAAATGAGCCAAATACCTTTATATCTAACCATATCTTGGTTGGCCCATTTAGGAGTGGCCCTGTATACACCACTGATTCTCCGTCGATTGAGCTTTCCAAACTCGTGCTCTTTCTCTCTCCCTTTGGCTCTATCAGCGTTAATATTTTTTACCTTTGTTATGTGGTACGCGTGGTTTGAGGAGATTAAATTACTGCACTATTTACCGTGTACAATGAATTTCATGAGATTTTTTTACCCACCATCGTGTGTGACCGAAACTCTCTCGGCTCACCTCTGCGATCGTTCACTCGGAAAAACAAGGGCAAGGAATGTGTTTGCCGAGTAAATAATCATGGCGTTGTTTCCAGCATTTTAGCTGAATCGATTTGTTTCGTCAATTGGTTATAAAGCTGAGTCGCCGTTCTTGTAACCCTTTTTATTTTTATGGGCTTTGTTATTGGGGGAAATCTAGACTTTTACCAATTTTATGAAAAATCTACAAAGCTGAAGCAAGTAAGCCCATGTTTATGTCTATTAATGCCTGTTCTGGAATTTTGATATTTTACCATGAATGTTACATTATCAAATGGTCACGAGGTTATCGGTTAACGGGATTATTGATTTATCAAGCCGATTGCGCGTCTCCCTATGACTTTAACATTTGATTTTTATACCAGGCAATGTATTCGTGCAGCAGTCATGCAAACAAAATATGAAATATTTTATTTTGAATACAGTATCGAAATATATACAGTTCCTGAATTAAATAATTCTGATTACAATTTCCTACGTCATATGTTCGAGTCAAAGCTCGCATTTCTCAGTCAGGCATTTCAGTCAAGCGCTTTTCAGATATTTTGTGAAACCGCGCGTTGTCTTCCCTGCATGACCTGCAAGTTCTGTATGTTTCACTAAACCGCCTGCTTACAAGGGGCAGCCGATTTTTGTTTCTTACCGATGATGATGTCACATGAATTTTTTTAGTTAATTTGGCAGATTCTTTTTTAAATATATCTATATTGTTGATGCCCAGAAAGCGTATTGTAGATTGATATTAATAAAAAAAGGTTATTCTTTTATACTTCTAATACAGTATTTGTGCAAGACATTGTTGTATGAAAGACCACTGTTGTGGCGAACACCGGATTGGCAGTTTTTCGCGTCCGTAAAAGAAAAACGGCTATCGAATCCCGGCAATGTGGAATCTATTTTTCATAATCTTAAACTCTTAATTTGTTTGCATTCTTTAAACATATTTTTATACGTATATTAAAAAAAACAATTGCAGCCCATTAAATTACATCAGGCATAACGATAGCGATCCTTGCGGCCGCCAAAGAAACTCCATTGCAGTGCGCCACCGGACGTTTCGAGTTGGCCCCTTGGTTGGCCCTATTATTGTTCTCCTGGATCGATGGCCCGATCGCCTTCAGCCAATCGCAATCGTTAGTCGTCATCCGGGCTATTCGCTCTGCCTTATCGTCTGTTTGAACTCGCTGGGCCGGCGCGTCTGGTCAATAAAACGGTGCTCCAGGGGAACCGAATGCTTATCTCGATACCCACCCTCTCCTTCTCCCAACTCCCGTTTCTGTTGGCGAGATCAGTAAAGGTTTGGTGGCGCCACCGTGCGGCAGCAAGAATCTTCTGACGCTTTCTGCATGTGCAGCCACAAAAAACGACGCAGCCACGAAATACATTTTTGCGGGTATAGCTGTTCAGTACGGTAGTTATTCATTATCGGAGCCTCCCTGGTTTTCACTTCCTAATTTGAGAATCCACTGATTTTAACGTGAATAACCCTGTAGGTCATGTTAACTGAGCTTGCTAACACAAGCTCATCATGCAACGAAAAGCGTCAGCTAATAATAAAATAAATGTGAAATTAGAGCCTACTTCCACAAATTCATTGAGAGCTTCAGAGCTAACACAAGCTCATCACAAATGAGCTTATTAACACAAGCTCGTTTGCATCGAAAGGCGCCAGCTAATAATAAAATAAATGTGAAATTAGAGCCCCACTTTCACAAATATTTTGCGGTGAAGCTTGAAAATTTCATAACGTGACCATGCTTATCTCTTGCTTCCAATCCTACTTATATCGACTTTCCTTTTTCGGTTTCCGATATTTGCAGGGAATGTTGCTTTCAGTTTCCCAACATCGGACGTTATTTGGTGAGAGGCCTTTTCCTTAACCCACCTTCCCTTTACAAGTATACCCCTTTATTTCTTCCCTTTCCGATTCTTCGGCAGGCATGTCCGCCCGCCCCACCCTTCTTCCTTCTCTCTCTCGCTTACTCGCCTCGCCTACGAATTCTCTGCCGTTTATTTATGGATTTCCTTCCAAGACGTTTATCAGTGAATTCGCGTTTTATATATAAAAAAAGAAGAAAGAATTGCTTCCTCTGCGGTTGGTCGTCGTTCATTGCCCAGGCCACACACTATGAGGTTACGAGCCGTATTTATAGAAATATTGAAGTCATCAATAGTGTCGAGGTTTCCCGCGATGCCAGATGACGTGTCCTCGGGCGGAGAGACAAAATTTTGGTCGGTGGCTAAATTGAATTCGAAATTCATGAGAACGAGTCTTTCGCTTCGGAATATTAATAAAAATGACGGGTGAAGCGGTGCTTCCAATAGATAAATGGCGACGATTTATTTATAAATCGCTGCTCTTCAATATAGCGAACATGGTCCTCGGGTAATTCTTACAATCACTTATTTAGTTATTTCACACTTTTTGACACTTTTTACGAAAAAAATCAATAATTATTTACAAAAATGTTAGGATCGGGACAGAATCAATTGTAAATAAATATTGAGCAAACTGGAGAACTGATGGTAAAAATAAATGTAGAGAATGAAATAACTAATCAACAATGCGAATTCAAATGACCTACTTTACTATTGTTACCTTTGAATGCGGCGATTAACTATTCAATCGAATTTGATCAAAGTATCAGATATAAACGGAATTAGCCAAGGCTGAAAGTGAACAAATTATGAGAAATTATGAGAAGTGAAGATCGTTTACTAACGAGCTAAAAGTGAAGCTAATCGATTAGCAATTGCAGGTAACGCAAATTGAACACACAAATTGAACTAAAGCAATTGCGCAAATTGGAAAATGTAAATGGAATTAACGCTACTACGAAAGTGGTTTCGAACGGCTGGGAATGAAGTTTAAAAGGAAGTAGTCGAGGGATTAATCCCAGTGTTGGAGCGATAGTCGCTTCCGGGGACTCAACCCGTGACGCGCACCGTTCACTCCCTAAATTTTATAATCGGTAACGCCCAACTTCCTGGAATGGAACGCGTGACGAGAGAAAGAAAGCTATGGCGTGCGCGCACGCGCTCTACGGGTTCGGATTTTATCTGTATGTCGGCTTGTGTTGACGATATTCTGGTATTGGGAGTGTCGCGCTCGTGCGGTTTCCCTCGACGGGCGCCCCGTCTACGGGGGGTCGTATTTATTATTATCACATTTCGTGAAAGGAGCCAGTGATGATGGTATATGTTTGTTGGGGGTGTTGGTGGCGGTGGTGGTTGGAGGTGGGGGGGACAGGGACGGGGTTGGAGGAGCAAGTGTGAGTGAGACTGGGATGTGGAAAACATCTAGTCGTTTATGTATATGACGTGTAGGCGGCTTCGTCTGGCGCTGCACTGCCGCCCATTACAGCCATTTATGTGCGCAATAAACACTTGAAACAGAAATGTTATCAGGTTTTCATTGATTAACCGCATTCACTCGTCATCTGATATGATGATGCTTGGGCGGCGGGATGGTTGTGTTGGCGGCGCTGTTTACACGTTCGTTGAATCGCGGGGTGCGGGGTGGTTCTCGTGTCGTTGCAGTTGACTCTGGAGCCACCGATCGGATGCTTTTCGAGGCGTTAAAGAAGACCACCGTATTTCGGTTGATCTTTCCAGTGCGCCAATCGCTCGACTGTTGTCTGAAAGCTTACTAATTTTTTTAAAAATTCCTAATTTTAATGGCGGAGCTCCATTTAATGCAAGTTTTTTTTTTTTTCTTTTTAAAATTCACCGTAGCGCCTAGTGCACTACAGGAATACTGCACCCTCGTGTCTCTATGGAGATATGTGAGGGG
>JAUJYS010004509.1:0-11898 GCA_033995665.1 Melogona broelemanni | reverse complement strand
TCGTCTCTTTTCCGGCGCTGCACCGGACCTCGTCCCTCTCGTTTTGTTTTGTAGACGTCCTAACCCCCTATTAATCATTTATATATTCTTTCTAACAAAAAATTGTATTTTATTATTAATGTAATATACACATAGAGAAAAGTGCACATGACGCAATTTTTTTGTGGAACGCAAGTAACGCCAATGATCTTGATTGACTCTGGACAGACAATTCCAAAAACGTAATCCTTTTTTGATGAATTTAGTTTGTTTGAAATTGATACAGTACACATATGTGGTATAATACGCTTCAGGACAGCGAATATTTTTAAAGGTTCGATAGAGGACATAATAATTGGAAAAAATTTATGTAACATAATTTTTTTTTTGCAGGTTAGACGGTCACGTGATCAGCATGATGTCTGCAGCTAATTTAAGGAAATGGCATTGGTTCGGCAATGCTTTATTTGAGTCTTGCATTTCGCGCGCCTATACTATTGGAACCGCCTCAACTCTGCACGATAAAATACCGCAACCGTTTTTTTACAAGCCAAAAAACACGAATTAAGCATCAGGTGCGGCGGGACCCACTGCGCTAACAGGCGGCAACCGCAAACGTTCATAATTTTTTTTTTCATTCCAATAAACGTTGAGCGATCTAACTAACCTTGCACCATGAATTCTATTCGATAATTTAAAATCTGATTCTATAGATTTCGAAGTTTATTAATTGTCGTTCCCTGTTATAATCCAAACAGGCGGATGGAAGCGGTCATCTCTAGTTAATGTTGCGTAGAACCAGTTTTGGGTAGGAACGGAACGAAACAATTCCGCTCCTATGAACTGTTTTTTTTTAGGAAATTAGGAACGCATAGGTTTCTTTAATTTTTGTAGGAACTGGAACGGGAACTGGTTCCTTTTTTAAAATAACTGAAACGGGGGTTCATTTTTTGTACACATACTTTTTTTTTGCCAAAACCTTCAATTTTCACTAGAGAAATTTCCCAAGGTGAAGGATTTTACAGCATCAAACAGAATTGATAAAGATTTTAATACTTTGTAAGCTTTTGATTTGTACCCTCAAATCGGCATATGTCCTTTACATGCGATGTCATGTACTTTTTGTAATTTTTCAGTTATTAAAACGCGTTTATTTAATCTACAAACGTGTTATTTATTATTCCACAAAATATATTTTTTTAAATATTGTTTTTAATAGAAAAACAGAAAAGGAACGTTCCAATTTCCTTTTGAAAAAAAACTAGGAACGCCCAGGTTTATGCAGGTAAATAATTTATGTAGGAACTGAAACGGGTGCTGGTTCCTTTTCCCCGCGTAGTTCGTCCGTAGCAACAGTTAAGTAAAGACAGTTATTTAATTTAAAAAAAAATTTAAATCACCGTAGTGCTAATCACTACAGGATTACTGCACCCTCGAGTCTCTATGGAGATATGTGAGGGGCAGGGATGGGAAGGGGAATGGCAGCTGGTATAGCCAGGCTGCAGGATTCACCCCTAATCTCTGGACTCTAATGGAAGCTCAGGGGTGACACCAGTACCGCGGCTCGTCGAATAAACGAGAGCCTTTGCCGGGAATCGAACCCGGGACCGTCCGCATCGCAGTCGGAAGCATTACCGACTAGACTAGACGGCCGCACAAATGTTCCAAACACAAGTTGACGCCTTATATATGTTAATAGTAGCGGGTACCACCATCTTCAATAATACGACGGCTATAAATAACTAATATCTAATAACTATAATAAATAACTAATAACTATAATAAACTAATAATTCAACAGAACAACGTGCCCTAGTTCAGACACACTGTAATCTGATACATCATGCTCGCTTCGTTCGCCATTACTTCAAACAAAAAAAATGCACCGAAAATTATGATAACTAGCATTATTCTGTTTCGCAATTGGGAAGATTGATTAATTCCACAAATATTACATAGAGCAGTTGAAAGTACATTAATATTTCGGTTGACTTTGAGCGCAAGGTTTCATGAGTTGGTTAAACCAATGGTGGTGTAGGTCATTTTTTTTTAATTAAGTGCAAAAATCTAATCTGCGTCTATCAAATTTTAAAATGAGCATATTTTTAAATTTAGATTGAGGAAATCACCGTGCCGAAGCATCATGCCAATATGTGTCGAAAATCGTACCCGGGATCGCCGCACAACAGGCATATGAAGTCTTTTAAAACTTTTGCATTTGTGTACGCACCATCTTTATGCCAGCAGCACAAGTTTCTTAAACGATTGGATTAAAAATAACAAAACCTCTTGTAAAAAAATAAATTCTTCATTTAATTTATATTCACATGTTTTTTAAATACTTCAATTTTAACTTCCGATGAACATTCGTAGCTGTTTATTTATATAATTTGCATTCACATGTTTTTTATATACTTCAATTTTAAAACCTCTTGTTTCTCAGTTTGACAAAAATATGGCTACACCACTATAGCTTTACCAGCATTTAGCTTATGTAATCAAAATATACGCGCAAGTATGAGGGTTAGACAAAATAATGGAAACAACTATTAGGTGCACAAATGGATCTGTTTTCATTATTTTGCCCAATGATAAAGCCACAAGTAAATCATTATCATAACTGAATGACGTCATAAATACCCTCAACCAATTAGCGGGTTTATTTCAAAGCCGGGCTCCGACGGAACAATTAATTTCACGTTACAATACGCACATTGAAGCAACATGCGTAGCACGGATATTGGAAGGACATTTACAAATTGCCGAATTCCGTAATGGATGCTACCACATCCTTTACTGTCAATTCCAACCAATGGGGCCGCCCAGGTACTACTTCTTCGTACACTGGCTAAACTTTCTATTTTTGATATACTTCGTGAGCCTAAAAAAAAAACGCCGAAAAAAAATGTAAGGACAGAGCTATAATCGAGGAGGTGCGCAAACTACTAATGGGCATTGAATTTACAAAACAGATTAAAATAAATATGTAACCTACAAATGATTAAAAGACCGATAAAAGTTTAGCACAAATGCAAATGGGGCCGCCCAGGTACTAATCCTTCGTACACTGGCTAGACTTTCTATTTTTGATATATTTCTTGAGCTTCAAAAAAAAAACACCGAAAAAAATGTAAGGACAGAGCTATAATCGAGGAGGTGCGCAAACTACTAATGGGCATTGAATTTACAAACCAGATTAAAATAAATATGTAAACTACAAATGATTAAAGACCGATAAATGTTGAGCACAAATGCGCATGCACAGCGTAGACAAAAAACAGGGGTGAGGGGGAAAAGGGTGTCGAAATATTTCTGAGTATTGACGAAATTAACGAGGTAATAAATCTGTCTTACGTAACCCCACATTTACTACTGACTAAAATTATAGATGGATTTTTTAAAATAATAATGGTTCTTTCGGTTAGCTCTTACACGCATTATTATTTTTTTTCAGTGAATGTCACTGCAAAAAATTGTGCACCCCTCGTGTTGCTATGGCAATATTTGAAGGATGCATTTTAACAAGCACCTCACAAGGTGTTTGATTTGCTAACAAACCTTATTTTCTCCTAGCGCATTAGCCGATGTTCGACTAAATAGAAACTCATAACGCGGCGGAATAAAAAGCATTATTTGGAATTTTACAGACAATGAACGTAGTTGCTGTTTTGTGGACTTGAGGGTTGCGGGAGAATTTATCTGCTGTGTTGTGTCGTTATTGAGCCAATACTTCGTTCATAATCGGTGTAATTCCAACAAAATGTTTTTTATTCCGCCGCATCATGATTCACGTTGCCGTCTACGGATATTGAAATTCGAACTCTATTATTATTTATTTTTTGCTGCATAATCAACGTGATTTAAATTTAAAGATTAATTGTTCCATGTTTTAATTCAAGCCATTGTCTTGTAATTATCAAAGTTAAAATGAAAGTGTTTAAAGTTTAAACTCAATTAACTTTAAAATAAATATTTAATTTTCGTCTTCGCTCGATTGTTTGGCTTCCCTGTTTCCTCCTCCTTCCTTCCCCCATTGTTTCTATTGTGGTGGGGCCGAGGCTTTGCATAAATTAGCATTTAGGGGCGCAAATTTGCAAATTTAACTGCATTTTGCCGGTGCTGGCTTCTGCCAGCCGAATTAGGGATAAGGTTAGCATCATAACCTTACACTAGTAGTAGTACTTTAAATAAATTTTGCAATTTGAAAGCTAAGCGCAAAACATCTCTGCCAGTGGCAATACCTGGTGCCATGAGCACATAATTATTTTCAATATTTCAATCGGCTTTGTAGTGTGACACGGGTAGAGTTCAGAGGTGCTTGAGATAGGCAAATACACCTGTAATGGCGGGTTCAATTCCAGACCGAAAACTCGGTAACTTTTGGAGCGAAAGTAATCCAAGCGACCCCTCCCCCTCCTTCGACATGGCCGTAGCTTCGTGCCTATACGATGTCAGGTACCGGTACACGTTAAACAACCCCACCTAGGCACGACGCCTAATCTGGCCAAATACGATAGATATTGTACGAACATAAGCTTATAAAACTCAGTTTCTCTGATCATCCAATTGCCGGAGAAAGACATGTAATGGCATAGAGACTGTTGACCAAAAAATCAAATTAAAAACTGAATAAATAAATAAATTATATTTATTAAATCAGTTATCCCGGTGTGAATTTTTTACACCACAATTGTTCAAAAACTAAAATTTAACTCTCACTAGTGCAGCGGGAGGCTTTATAAAATAAACAATAGAACAAACAGTTTTTTACCTGAAGTCGCCATCGTAAAGAGCAGGTGTACTCCGACAAGGATTCGACCCAGCAACCGTGTTGTTCGTAAATAAATACAATGTTATGCATGGTCATAGAGTCGACTATTTGTTATCTAGGAATCCGTCAAACGGTAGTGGAAATTTTTTTTATGCACGCTGATTTAATCAAAATGTTAATTTAGTTTTTTCTCCAGTGCAGAGGCAATGAGCGTTCGACAGGCGCTCATTACCATCGCATTCACTTATCAGGACGCATAAACCGATAACATAATCGTCAGTTTTTGGTTTTATATACTCGTATGGAAAGACAAGTGGCCAGTTTTGAGTAGGAACGGAACGAAACAGTTCCATTCCGAGCAACGGAATCTTTTTCTATGAACTTTGGAACGCATTCGTTTGTCTTCCTAGGAAGAAACACATGAAACGGGTTCGTTCCTTGTTCATCGGAAACTGGAACGGTCGTTCCTTTTACAGTGTGCAGAACATTTAAATATATATTTTTTTTTTACATATTTCTTTTCATTTAAATATTTAAAAGAAAATGATTACGATCTCATTAAAAGTTCACGGGATAAAAATCCATTTACCAATGAAACTGTTTGGATAAATACAAATTTAGATATTTTTATCAGTTCAGAAAATTGGGTGATTTCGAATATTTTTTGTATTATTTTTGTATTTCTGAACTGAGAAGTATTCCCTTTTTTCGGGAACTGGAACGGGTTTCTATTTAAAAGTAGCAAACCCTGTAGTGTCGGTTTTTATTAAGGGCAATTTGGTCGCTGGAACAATAGCGATTTCTCGTCGATTAAATAAATAGTATAGGACAGAAGGAAATACATAAAAATATAGACGATTGCAGGCATGTCCCTCAACAATCGAAAATATCAATATATATTTGTTCAACTACATAATCACACATTTGTCGATAATGATAATAATATGTAATAATGATAATTATATTGTAGATATACAATAATGGTTTGGTCATATCTACCTGTTTCTGAAATTTATAATGCCTTCCTATACTGTATACGTATTATATTGCCCTACTGATTAAATCACACGTAATGTATAACAAAAATAGAAGCATCTTTCGCATTGCTTTATTTTATAGAAGCATCTGTTTTGTTGTACATTTAAGTAACTAAAATTAAAGGACGGCTTTGGATATATGTTTTGCTAAGAGGCAAATAATTTCAATTGGTTGAGCTATTAATAAGCTTTACACAGAAGATCATGCCGAGTTGCATTCGCCCGTATGAGTTATCAATCAGACGAAACATATATTTCTTTGCGGACAGAAATAGGCGTCAATAAATAGATGGGAAAAATAATAGAAGGTGATCTTTTTGTAATTGATCTGGCTCGAATGTAGAAACAAAAGGAATAAAAATGCGTTGGAATCAAATTGGTGTTTCGCCGGCCGATTCGCCTTTCGGGCTGTAGCACAGCTGGAATTGCTCGCGCATCTCGGTCAACTGAGACGTCTCCTTCTTGTATCCGTCCATCTCTCGGTCGGACAGGATGAGTTGCTGCTGACAGGCGGCGCTGCAATCACCCCCCGAGGGTCCCACATAGTTATTGCCGGTCGTATTGCGCGCGCCTCTCACGTTGGCCCCCTGCGTGCCACTTAGCAGCACTTTGCCCACCGCGCGCACGCTGGTCGTTCGAACGCTGGTGTACGACGTGGTGTAGGTGTTGCAGCGCTTGAGACTGCTGTCGTCGTTCACCCGCGTCTTGGCCATGAACAGGCGCACCACCGGTAGGTGCCGGAAAACGTGACGAAAGCCCTCCCGGAAGCGAGTGTTCATCCAACAGTAGATGATGGGGTTGTAACAGGCGTGGCTCATGGCCAGCCAGTGGCAGCCGAGCCACACGTAAGCCATGCCTGGCTTGAACCAGATGGAATTGTCTTTGGAAGCGTAGGTCAACAGGCTGTTGATCGGCAGCCAACAGCACGTGAATATCACCACTACTGTGATCATCATCTTTACCATCTGCAATGGGACATAGCGGGGGATACGGATGAAACAAAGTTGCAAGATCGCTCTATGCGTGTTGGATATACTGAACAAATATTACTTTGGTATTAAGCGATAAATCAAAACAGCGTCCGATTTGGGGGGTGCCAAAAGTGGGGGGAGTCATCAAATTCTGATTGGAGGGGGCGTATCGGTATTCGATATCGGTATATGCGGTATATATTCGATTCGTATCGGTAGCCGACCCCTTCCCCCGGGATCGGTCAAATGCATGAGATTGGGGGTCGGGCTACATAAATGTAGGGGTAAAACCACCGAAACCCCCCTTTCCCCGGCAAATCGGTCACTGATCCAGAATTTCAGCCATTATTTTATAAAAGTTGTTTGGCGATAGAAGCTGTCGCGACTTCAAGTGTTAATAAATTTAGCAGCAGGGACGTGTTCTAATCCCTCTAATTCCGCTAACAGCTTTAGCTCTATCGTTAATTATTAAACAGTCTCATTGCAAAGATGCTGAGTTCGATTTTTTTTACACAAACTACAAGTGTTTTATTAAATATCCATGCTTGTGCTTTTAATAACGAACTAGAATACCTAGGGGAAAATACCTATCTCAATATTGAATGGCTTTGTACATAAACAATAAGTTGATGATTGTCATTGTTTCTACGAGGTGGTAGCTGGTATTCAGTATTTCAATAAAATCGAAGCTGTGGTTCAAAATTATTTCAATTTTACTTGTTGTTTTCCGTTGTTTCTCTATTTAAGGTCATTCTAATTTTTATATTACCTTTCTCCATATTCACATTAATTTATAAGCATGCAGGGTAGGTGCTACACAGTCATGCTGATTTCTATGAGAATTGTGCGAAGCGTGAGAAAAAAAACCTAATGATGTTAGTCAGGAACAAGGCGAAAAAGATATACAAAACTATTGTTACTATCTGTTAAATAAGAAAGAGCATTTCTAAATTAAAAAAAAAATCATTGAAGGCTCGACCATTGAAGCATAAAGCATACATGTGCATTAGCAATTATAGAAGACGACATACTCGTACATACCCGGTTGCTAAATTAAAGGAAAAAAAAATATATATTCACCGGATATATGAACAGTGCAGTGTATATACTGTACATGTGTATGCAAAGTTACAGTCCGGGATAAATATGGGTTATCTTTAGCACAGCGCTGTATACCTACTACAATAAACACTATTTTTAATGAGAGAAAGTAAACTTTCTATGCGTTTATCTAAAGAAATGTGGGCGTATCTACCAGCCGTCCGTAAGCTTTACGGAGAACTAATTAAAAACAAATGTGTAAAAATGATGCCAAAAAAGCTATGTCTTAGCTCGTTACTCATCTGAAAGAGTGACAACATTACCGTCGTGTATACTATGATTTACTAGAAAACAGAGAACCATATTCTATTATTTTTTTGTTGAGTCAACTTGTAATACTGTACATTTTCATGGAACTTATTCGTTTTAAGTGTACATTGATAATTTTCTACACTAATACAAGTGTATTGCAATGTTAATTTTGTTTTGTAACATCGCTGGCTTGCCAAAGTAATCTATCTGGCATAATTGCTTAATTTACGTTGAAATATTCATGCACAAATTAATTTAGAATTATGTCCTGGTGTGATAATAGTTTGAACAATTAATTATTTTATTATACTCTCACAAATTGTTACAATATTTAGAATATCAACGGATTCGTTTCATGAGTGGGAAACAACAATTCGATATTGTGCGTGCAATATGGCGCATGGTGAAATATATGATTCAATTTTGGTATCACAGTTATAATTATAATGGCTAGATGAAAATGTAAGAGGATAGCCATACTAATAGCCACTAATTGGGATTTAAACCAATATGGAACGTATAAATTACTAGTGATTAATATACGAGCTCGTATTTTTTGACTGCACATTCTACAGATGTAGTTAGCTTCAAGCAATCTATGTTTTGTAAATTCTAAACTGGTTTGTAGCAATACTCGCATTATAATTAGCAATACACTGTACTCCTATTAATATAATCAAAAGAAAATAACTTATTTAAAGTTCAAAGCTTGTACCGGTACATTTAAGTATACGGAGGATAAAACAAAAATTAGTTAAGTAGCCGTCAGCTGTTGTACATGAACAGAATGTGCCAATAAAAAGTGTATCAAAGTGGTTTTCGCTAGAAATTGAGCAAAAAGTTACCAAATACTTTGAAACTTGGTATAGATATTCATCTACATATTATTTTCAAACCTTCTAGTATGCATAGTTGGCACAGAAAAAATTACTCGCACAGGGGGCGCTGCACTGCGCCGCCTATATTGTCACCGCACCGGCATTTTTAATGAAAATAGCAATGACAGAAGGATGACAGGATTACGATACAATTTTACGGAAAGCATAAAATTACTGTGCTAGGCGGTTCTTAACAAAATTCCTGAGAAAGCTGAGCAGCGTAAGTCCGGGAACCGGGAAAAGTGACCGCAAAGTTACAAAATCTAACGAGATATTCTGCAAAAGACATTTTGAAGTATTTTGTGCAAGCTTACATAAAAATGCCGTTAAATTTTAATTGCATTACAAAGTGTGAATCCAATAATCTTAATATCCCTCAATGAACGCGAAATTCGCTTAGCCGTGCAAGCGCTTTCGCGCTTGCATACCTGCCAAAATGGGGACATTCGAAAAAAACAACAACGAGAAGATAAATTTATTGACAATTAGTTTAGTTTTGTTTTCACAAAGTTTCAAAGCATTTGATAAATTTGTGCTCAATTTATAGCGAAAACCATTTTGGTTCTATTTTTATTGGTCCATACTGCATATAGTAATACGTTATGTACATGTACACAGTATGTACAAAACAATAAAAAAATACTAGCGCCTAAGCCTGTCCGATAACAGGCAGAACGTTTGGAAGATACAGACAGTGCTTAATATAATCAGAGTCCGTTATTCGTTTGAATATCTGCTACTATCATGACGTAACAGCGTGGTATTCGCGGCACAGATGCGTTACAGCTGCGCATTCAAGATTTTCTGCGTACAAAATTGCGGAAGCTATGTTTTATTACATGGGATAAAGTAGTCTACAGTTAGACGACGCCATCTTCAAATAAGGCATTTTGCGCACGTAATATATATTTTTAACAATTAATAAAGACAACTAATGACATTTTTCTTGATCGACCTGATCAACAATACATATATGGTTGAAAAGGATATATATCTAGCTGATATACGAGTAAAGCACAAAAATAATTCACTTGTCTTTATCTAAATGTGTTTATGTGGGTATATCAATTTTTGTTATTACCCTGCTCTACCATTAATGTCGTATCGATAAGTAATCGATAAAATTATCGTGCTTCATTTTAATAATTGTTTTATGCTTATTATAATTATAATTAACAATTTAGCGTATTTGAAGTTTCAGTTTTGTTCAGTCGCTAAAATTTGATAGTTCGACTAAATGTGCGCAAATTGCAATTAATGTAGAAAGTTTTCCTTTGTTAATGCAGCTATTTATAAATACCAGGAAGATGCAAGTTTATTATTTAAAAAAAATGAGGCACATTATTGAATATTTTAAACGTTTCATTGGATCATTGAATACTTTGCTTTTTCCGTAGTGGGATTTTTTCATAATTTATTGATGTATTTGCCCTTTTATTTTAGTAAAAAAAAGTACAACATCACTAAAATTATATTAGATAAACGAGTTTTCCAGCAAAAAATAAAAAACAAAATAAAAGCAACCTTTAGTAAAGGCTAACAGTTGCTTTTATTTTGTTTTCTTTGCTGGAAAACTCGTTTATCTTTATGGTAATCATAAAACGTCGACACACAGCCGGAGTATCTAAAAAATACGCAAATATACGTCGTTTGTTTTCTGGTGTACATAACGTAACTGTTGTTTATAACAGTTGCTCGCATTTAAAGACATTTATGCTATCAAATCCACTATAT
Source organism: Melogona broelemanni (assembly GCA_033995665.1). NCBI lineage: Eukaryota > Metazoa > Arthropoda > Diplopoda > Chordeumatida > Chordeumatidae > Melogona > Melogona broelemanni. The sequence continues at coordinate 1,175 of JAUJYS010004509.1, read as the reverse complement.
TATTGGGTCACGCACAGTAAATGTCAAGAACGATGTCGGTCACAGATGGTAAAATTCCATGGTATACATCCCAGTTTTTGTTTCCATCGCTGTACTTTAGCCATAGAATAACTTTAGGATCGCACGTACGATACAATATCTAAAGTTTTCCATGAGGTTGCTTATTTATATTGCTTTTATTCGATCGATTTTAATATTGTTGGAAGAACAACGTCACGGTCTCCTTAACTCCAAACGGTATTACCAAAAAAACAAACACTTATGCCATTGGGTGTTTACAAAATGATCAATTGTAATTCTTACTACGTGGTCAATTTTACAATATCTGTATTGGTTGAGCTTTTACTTGATTAATTCAAAATTTGGTCACTGTGGGTAATTATTTTTTCAAAATCTTGAAAACAACTGCACAAACGAAGAGATGAGGAAGGCCATTTACTTCGTGCCCTGTATTTCCCTGACATATTTTATGCTGATCGGAGGATAATAAGTTTGTAAAAAAATGAGACGCTAGACATTTCTTATGGCATTTTTGCAGTCCATTCGTTATCCAATCCAGTTGGAATTTAGAAAGGTGAGTGCGAGATGAGGGCCAAGATCTTCGGTAAGCCAACGTTTTCTGAAGTGTCTAAACGTGTTCAGACGTGCAACGAAATAGTGACGTGGGACACAATTTCCACACCACGTTGCGAAAGGTAGTCTTTTAGGCGATCTTGGAGGAAAAAACATTTCACTGAGATGACGACATCGAAGAAGTAGTGTGAACGAGCCTAGAAAACGTTAGAGGCCGGTGATTTCTTTTGCGGTTTATGGAAGTTGGATGACTGTGTGGACAAGTTGTTAACGTTGACATGGATCAGAAGTGACATGAATATATGATGTCAATATTTTAAATAAATGAGCAAAATTTATTTTCTGCTTGCCTCCATTCTTCGTTCGGGTTTTTGGTTATAATTGCTTAATTAAATCGTCGTGTCAGTTAAAACAAAAAATTTAAAGACACAAATGATCACAAGCAAGAGCCTTAACATCAAATGTGTCTGCTCGGTGCGCACCGAGGATAAACGACGACAGGTTAGCTAGACCTCACAAAATAACGAATAATTAATTATCATTTGCAACACAAAAACAAAATCACGTTTTTGTGAGGTCTAGTCAACCTGTCGTCGTTTATC
>JAUJYS010004508.1:0-11898 GCA_033995665.1 Melogona broelemanni | reverse complement strand
TTGTTAAAGAGGAAGATGTATATTGTTAAAGAGGAAGATGTATATTGTTAAAGAGGAAGATGTATATTGTTAAAGAGGAAGATGTATATTGTTAAAGAGAAAGAAGTTTTCAGTTACTTTCATAGTTGAACAGCTTTTAGTTAAGAAACGTGTTTAAATACTGTACATCTAATTCCAGTAATAATTTTTGCGTTTAAATGCAAGACTTCTCGATTTGCAGTGTAATTGAGAAGTGTAAAGAATTTTTAGTTCACCTTTAACTGTTTCTCAATTATGGCACGCAGTAGTGCCTGGTGCATCGAGCAATGGTTATAATTGGGGCATTTTTTGTCGTTGTATTTCTGTACGTTCGCATTTTGCTATTATAAAAATCTGTCTTTCGCTGGCGCGAGTGGCAAGGATCCACCGGCTAATTAAAATATGGATAATGCGTTTGCCGATAACATCTGCTGCTAGATAGCCAAGAGTGCCTTCTTCGGATTATTAAGTAACGAAATATTATACTTGGGTGCCGGGGTTTTCTTTTATCTGCGTTCTTGCGGCTGCATGTGCTGGGTCGTTGCTCATATGGTTGAAGCCTTAGTTCCCCCCCCCCCACCGACAGCTTTCTGGCGGTGGGTACAATGACACCCACGTTGGAAAACTTGAGTGAACAAATGGTGTCTGCTTTTCTAATGAATCTTGGTGTGACATTTGCTTGAGAATGGGGAGTTTCACTCGGCGAGAAGAGGGGGGAGTAGCGTGTGTCATTTATCAGCGGGTCTTTTACAATTTTTGGTTTTTGCGAGTCACATTTGCGCATATGTGACGATTGTGTAATCGACTTGTTTGTTGCACTTGCGAAATTAACCAGAATTGACCAGAAATGATCGAGAAGTAATTTGTTTTTCAGTGTAGAGTCATTGCACTTTGCTTCAAAAGTGTTATGCATTTGTATTTGATGTATTTACTTTCGTATTTTTTATTCTTTAGTTATTGATCATTAACATTTTTTTATATCAAAAATTAATCTTTTAATTTACAAAAAAATCAACGTCAGAAAAGACAACTACAACTATAACAGTGCGTTGAATACATTTACTATTTATTTTATTTTTCTTTGCATTTTTTAAAAGTCATTTCTAATTTTTTTTAAATTAATTTTTAATTTGTTAAGGCTTTAATTATTTATAAAAATTGTTTAAATTACTTTCTAAAAAAATATTGACCATAATCAAAAAAAAAATATTTTGAAAAATATAAACACAGTTCAACATGTATCACAGTCTCAATATGATTCATATTGAGACTGTGATACATCACTCCATAAGTCGTGGCCAGGTCAAAGCTACCGATGCCCAATCTCAGTCAGGCTTAAAAAACTATAAAAATTCTATAAACATCACTTCTCTTGAAGGACGCGAAAATGTCCACCAAGGACAACCATGAAAGGAGAAAGCAATTCTCCAGTTGAAATATAAACTTTATTTTTTAACAAATTTCAAATTTTCTAAACAGTTTTCATTATTTTTTAAATTAATATTTTAATTGAAATATACTTTTTTTACAACATATTTTTACGAGTAAGCATATCGATCAGCTCATAAGAATGCCTTCCCAAGCCTTTCCCGAGTCACATTATTAAGATATGAATTGCCATATCTAAATTCAGCCTCGAATATAATGTCAGCTCTCACTCAACTCTCACAATAGCCAGGAAGAAAAACTCCCAAATTACACGTTTTTCATAGTAATCCCACGTTTTCGCCCACCCCCACTCTCCTTTGCCACAAAAGGATGGAACAAAAGACGAGGCATGATGCAGCAGCTACCATGAAAAAAAAATATTTCCTACATAATTTCGAACCCTTTTCCAAATCCCACGCCCACCACCTTCTTTCACGAAGGCCACGCACCGGCACGTCACGTCCAAATGCGCCGCCTTCTTCTAACACGGGCCCCGCGACGTGGAAACGGGAGGGTGGCACGGTGGATTGAACTGCGGCCGAACGCGGTTCCTCATCCGTGTCCTTTCCCCCTCTACCCGCACCTCCGAGTATCTAATAACGATAATAGGGGCGTGGTCGTCGTTCTTTTCGGCGATGCTGCGTCGGCCAAATTAATGGCGTTAGTGGGGGTGCAGGTACAGGCACGAATATGGGTTGCGGACCAATATGAAAGCAGAACTAGAGCTCTACCTATATGTGTGCTTGGATTTACTGTTCAGGTATATGAACCTTTGGCGTGGAAACATATTACTGGGATGAAAATGTTTGCATCTTTTGTGTATGAGTCATTGTCATATGGACTGCAATGTGTTTCAAGCGCAAAAAAAAAGCCGCAAAATATTTTAGGGGTGGCTATAAAAATTAACGCGTAATTATCAGTGGTCATTTTTTTGGAACACACTTTAAAAGTATTTAAAGTGTGTTCCAAAAAAATGACCACTAATAATTTCGCGTTAATTTTTAAAGCCACCCCTAAAATATTTTGCGGCTTTACAGCAAAATTATATTTTTTATTGCAAAATTATTCTGTATAACTGTACTAATAATGCTGTATAATAAAACTGTATAATAATGCAGTTTAATTTTACAGTAAATCATTTAATAATTACACAGTATACCTCTATCATTACACAGGATGTCCATTGAAATTTGGCATAGATTCTTATCTCGATTAACATTGGAAAACGTTCATTAAATTGAATGATTATGATCAATCTGTTAAAAAAAAATCAATAACTACACGCTGCGTATGTAGTGACAACCAGTTAATTTTGGCAATGGCTTCCATTGTTCAGAACATTGGGAAATGTTTGAATTAATCAGTTCGGAATGAATGACAGGCTCTACCGTATGATATCATGTTCCTTTTAATTTCTGTAAAAACTGGAACTGGTACTGGCTCCTTTTTTCATATGAGGAATGGAAACTGGAACAGATTAATTTTTAAAAGGAGTTGGATCCAACACTGGTAATTTCTATGCTTGACATAAATGCGGCATTTACATGATTTCAAATTAATAAGCACGATACTATCGCTTTCCCATCTGCGATTCCAGTGCTACCATGTTGCCGGGCGAACGGCCCGTTGTTGTTACCTCGTTGTTTTTCTCGGTGCGTACGGTGTGCCATTGGGAGGGAATGGCCCGATTCGTATACAGTGTACCTAAATGACGTTCGCGCCAAACAAGCATGTCGTATCTAGACTAGGCGTGTGTATTTGTGCTTCGACTAGGCTCGTACATATGTATTTAGTGATGCAAGGGCGAAATGGTGGCGAAATTAATAAGTAATTGCCAAACTATGAGCTCGTAAAACGAGGTTTATTTTTGATGGGTTGTGCCTGCGTCGGTGAGAGTGTGTGATCCACCTATGTCGGTTACGGGGTAAATATAGTCCGTGAAGGAAAACATGAACTCCCAATATTTTGATGGAGGGGGATTGTAAGTCGTGGATGACTAAGCCAGCGAATGCCTCGTACGAGAAATGTCTAACTGAAACAGAATGTATTTTTGTAATAAATAAAAATCGGTTAACTTTGTGAATTTGAAACCATTCGTATAACATTCAAAATAAATTATTGCCCTAGTTGGTAGCGACAAATTATTTTCTCGGATCACATAAAATGATAAAAGTTACGTTTTTAAATTAAAAAAAAAACAATTTTTTGTTTTCGGTTAAGAGAAAATCGTACGCGCGCGACTTTCTTCCAAATAAACTAAATACATCCCTACCTATGTATGAAATCCCTTGACTAGGCAAAATTACCTTGTGGGTTTTGAAACGAAAAAATTATTGTAATCTTTGATAATAATTAAAAAATAATGCCATTTTGAATTGGCCAGTGGCGCGGCAATTATTGCCAGTTGAGGTCGCTCCCATTTTTATAACGGTGTATAATATGTTAAGCGACGAAAGCGACACTTTGATATGGTGGCGTTATGTACGTTACCGCGCAGAATGTTACGTCATCATGTCATGTGAAACCATCGGCTACGTCAGCTGATTGAAACCGCCAGTTAAAAAGCATTGTGTCACCGTGACAAAATAATTGATGCGGTGTGCGAGGCTACGAGGGAAAGGTCACGATCACTCTTGATGGCGGTGGGCGCGTACTAAAAATTTATTGTTACGGAAATAACAACGCTAATATTCGCTCGCACGTCGAATGATGGAAGTGTGTGCATGTGGTGAACGTTGCGTGAGAGTCCACCGTGGCCAGTGTTTGTTTGGTCATTGTCAAATGTGGTGACTGATTAGTTTTTAATGATTCATTGGTAATGGTCATTATTTATTGTTAATTGACCGAGAGACCTCTGGCGCGTTTGGTGACGACATTTTTTGGTACGACACATCGTAGTCTCGTCGGTATTGCAATCGGCTGAGTGTTCGGGCGGTTCCGGGTTCGATTCCCGACGCGGGCTCCCGGGACCTCGGGGTACTGGTAGAAATGTGTCACTTAAGACATTGCCCTAACACCTACAGAATCTTTTGTTCTGCTAAAATAAAATGGTAATTAAAAACTGGTTTTGAAATAAATTCCGACTCTATTCGTAATGAAGTATTGGATAAATTTATTTATGAAAATTGGTCATGATATTTTTGAACTGACATTATTTATGTAAATTTGTCCAATACAATTGCTTTCTGTTTCGTAAATTGCGCTAGTTATTTATGCTGGGATAAGTAGTAGATTATTTACCTGCAACCGTTGACGGATTCTAAATCCTGTTTTTCTTGTAAGTAGAACAGACTTTGAACTCGTCCCGGTTGGAAATACGGCAAATGTCAAAGTCACGCATTGACGTGTATCTGGTTTTTATCTAAGTTATTCGGCAAATTGTTGTTAGGGAAATGTGGGTAGCGTCTCCTGTCACTCGTTCTCTCGTACTGTTGCAAACTACCGTTAAAACTAAATGTATTTCTTTTTTTTTTAAGTTGCAAGAAAAGAGATGGGCGATAAAAAAGAGTGCTTTTGTTTGTAAGCAAAATGCTTGACTACAGTTTGGAAGGAAATTGCGGGGAGCACGCATAGGGGAAGCTAAACAAGAGTGATTTGTTGCCATCTGCGTTTGATCCATCAAGGAGTTCCATCGCTGTATACGTGATTGTTGTCGTTCCCGGTGCCAATCTTCTCAGAAATAAAAATCAATAAATCTCTCTTTGGTGGCGAGACACGCATATAGGTTGAGAGTGGTGGCGAGGGTTATACTTTTGTTCGGTTTCTAGTGATGGTGGTGGAAGTTGTTCGGGGTTGTGTCCATTTCTTCGTGACTTGATTGTTGGTTTTACCATTAGGCCCTACACGAATGTAGGATAATATTGCGCGTTGTATTCTTCTAAGAGAGTTTAGACAGTGGCGATTGAGGCTTAATGTTTCGCAACACCGGATAAAGACATGCGTTTTGACTTGTAGCGATTAGAGATTCGGACGGATTTTCTCTGGTGAATTTTATTATTTATTAAAACGGATTTCCTTATGGTAAAACTCTAATTTTTTTCAGAGGAACAAAGTTACATGAATGGGGGGAAAAAGGCTTAAATGGTTGGGCACATCAGAAACAAACGTTTGTCCAGGTAAATTTTCTCCTGACAATGTCATAATACAAGAAGATGAGGAATTCTCGAGCGTATTTTTATTAATGACATTATGTGAATACAAATACGATAATCCAGTGTACTGAATAGAACACTGAAATAAAACTAAATATTTGCCCTTCGATGGTAAGCAATCCCACAATGCACGTTTGCTGCTTAGATTGAATTTTGTTACTTGCTTTATCCAATACTGTATGATGATTGACTATCGAATGATTTCAATATTAATGTGTAAAATTATTTCTGACACTTTTGTTGTCATTAGTCATTGCATTGGCCTTCTGTATGTTATGTGGTCAGAAAATTACTATTCATAGACACCTTTGCTCATTTTAGTAACCATCTTCTAATCGATAATTGTTACTACTTCCAACTGTGATTCTCCTCTTTGGCTATTTGGCCTTTCACTCTTTCAGCCGCCTTTGTCGCATATTCAGGAACTGTTTCCATAGATACCGAAATAAGGACAACGCCATCTAGTTTTAAGGTGAAGAGCAATTAGTCAATTTTGTTAAATGCTCATCACTAAGCGCAGACTATTAAGCGTCCCAGTGAATGCACGGGATCCCAGTAGCAAGACAAAAAAAACCATCAGCTTTTTTAATAGCTCGGTGTGTATGGAAGCACGCGTAAACAGGCGATTTTATTGTTTTGGTCCACGTGGAAGTAAAGCATCGCCGCGCATATGTTAGTGTCGTCGCCCAATCTCTCGCTCCCGCGATAAGCTCGGAACAGAACCCCGGCGCTAAGAAGGCCAAACTCATAAGCGGTGGCCCCCGTGTTTACGCGGTGTGTAGGCCTATGTAGGCGCGCCCGCGCCTGTTATTGTTTTAGCGGCTGTTAACGAAGAAGCCGAGCGTGAACTGCAGCCAACTGGCTCCTCCCGGGACCCCAACTCCTGGCTGATGGATTTCGTTGGAAAGTGCAAAACACAGAAAACAATGCACAGAAAAGAATACGCAGAAAATAATGCGCAGAAATGAATACGTAAAAAAAAGTGCGCATAATAGAATGTGCAGAAATTAGTGCGCTGATAGGAACGGAAGAAGCTGGTAGGAAAGGAACATTAAATTTCTATTTTTGGGAACGCTATATTTTTCTTAGAATCTTTTGGACCGCCAAAGTTGCTTTATTCTGGACAGGAACAATTCAGTTCCATTTTTGGGAACATTACTGTTTTGATTGACAGCAAGCTCCTTTAAAGCTTGGATTGTGGATATTAAAATATAGTGGCAATACCTTTAAGCATGTGGTCATGTGGTCGGTGGACGGCTGTTGTAAGACCTTAAGGTTGGCCTGCCGTAAACATGCTTCGACATGGGAAGTTCAAAAAAAAAATTGGCAATACCGTAACAATTTTCGAACAATCCGGAACAGATGACTCCACGAGTTGTGCGGTCGTCATACTCAACCGCCTGTAGTATGGCGATCCCGGGTTCGATTCTCTGCTCGGGGAGAGATGGAAAGCATTGGGGGTCCCGGGAAGATGAGGTTATGATTTCCGTCTGGCGTGATCCATTCTGTGTTGTTCCCTGGTTATATGCGCTTCGCTGTATATCGATTTTGCCTCTCGTAAGAAAATTAACGGATGTCGGTCGGTTGCATCGTGGGTGAAGGGAAAATCAGATAGGGAAGCTTTTGCTTCGTGCCGCTCCCCGGCCAATCTCTTTTGTCTTGTTCGTAACGGGCTCCATCTGCCACGCCAGGTCACGTCACCATGTTGGCGTGCCGATACACAAACTGAATATCTAGATGCACTCGCCGTGCCCTCCAGAGACCAGCGAATACATCTGTACAGAATCAGTAATTATCCTAATTCTAAAGATGGTTTTCGCGTCGCCAAAGTAAAAAAAAAAACAATAAGTGTTTTTTAATACAAATTTTCGTGACTATGCACGCATCCAAATGTAATATTCTGGAACTACATATCCACAAAACTCAAATGACCAGTTGACCTATATTTACCAATACTATGCATATTAACTTACATTTGGACGGAAGGCGTCAATACCAATTTCTCTCGCCCAAAATATTCTGGAGGTCTTTGTCGGAAATTGAACCCGCGATCGGTGCATTGCATGGGAGTTGCCCAGAGTATGATGTTTGTTTGGGCTTACGAGAAGAGCTTGCCGCCAATGTTTACTTGGTGTACACGAGGTCTGACGAGGATTTACCAGTTTAATTTAGTTACGATTTTGACGATTTAAAGACTATTAAGAAAAACGCAAAAGCGTTATTACGAACGATATTTTATGATTTATTGAGTCGCTGTCGCATTTATATTTGAAACCGAAAATATTATAGTGAGAAAGAAATTTCAAAATTATTTTCTACGGTGCAAATTGTTCAACGGTTCTTTTATAAGTTTCTTGATTGACAACGCTAATCCTTTTGACATTTCACTCTAAACTTGAACCAGCTCGAACATGAGGCTTCTGGATTTGCTTATCGATGGCGGTTTGAATTTGTGCCACACACAAAAAAAGCGTTCAGCGTTGGGCTGCATCTGTGATGATGTAAACAATCTCGTCTAGGTTTTTTCGAACAGAGTCTAGTCGTAGGGCGAGGCAGTGGATGACGACATTGGCTGTTTCCTGTTTAGACCGAGTCTAGCTTCCAGCCCCTTCTTATCTGCTCCCCAAGCACGCATAGCACCTTCCTGGGACCCGATATGCATTAATTTAGCACAAGTGGGATCCATTTTATCCAAATTTGTGGATTAAGAAACGTGAGGCTCAACAATGTTCACATGCAATTATCAATTAGGTGAAAGTCTTAGTCTAATTTTCTTTATTTTTTAGTCTTAATGAAAATATATCTCTTTAATTTTTAGAGATATATTTTCGTATATTGTATATGTGTATCTATGTTTCAATCTTCATGAAAATAGTTATCTTTATTTTTTTCCTGTGACATCATTTTGGTGCCACCCTCAAAGCTCAGATTTTACATACTAAATCGAAGTGACCACCAATCACAAGTTTAACAACAGCAGCGTTAAAAAGAGCAATGCTTCGTCTCTCGTTTCTTTTCAAATGGAAGTTATTTCATTTTTCGTTCCATTTTAAAAGTAAGTTCGTGATTAATTTGAAACATTCAAAATTAAAATCTGTTCGATCACTGAGGTCAACCAATGATTAAAACCGAAGTTTCTAAGAAAATGCTTTCGTTACTAGGAAACTAGCTGAAAGGTTCCTATCTAACTCTAAGAAAGAAGACTCTTGTACTCAAGATTTTCGATCGTCGTTTTCGTCAGAGTTCACATAAGTTGTTGGTGGTCTCTTGAGGTTATCTGTCGTGCTACCGAAAAGCACGTGCTGGTTTTCTCCTCTGCGTCTTCGCTTCGGGTCTGCCGGGCGATCACTCATTCTCCCCCCCTCACCCCTCTCTTTTCCCTCCCCCGCTGTTTTCTCCATTAAATCCACGGACCCTTTTCTTCCTTCACGGTCGACCCCCCCCATCTTCCATTCCCCCCCCCCATCTCATCTCAATTCACCCAGCCATCCCCTCTTCGCATCTTGCCGCATCTCAACCACCCCAATCTCCCTGACTGTGACTGTGTTCGCATGCAGTTGCTATTCCACCAACCGAGTCATATCTGCTCGCTGCGATCTGTCTCTCGGAATTAGACCGCCGGTTAGTATATACGAGGACAGATAGACGCTTCTGTGTGTATATGCGGTTGCGGAAAATTAAAAGCTCTTCGAAGCTATTTATCATTATCTTGTTTACGTGTTATACTGGGGGATGGCGCGGAGCCGTTCCTTCCTATGTTGTCGTGTTTTGCGGGAGAAACGACAGCGAAGTTGTACGCTGGATATTTTTCTGTCAGAAATCTTGAATGTTTTTTTTTCAATTTCAGATTAATCATCGTCTTGTTTGTATGGAACGTTATGTTTGAGCTTGTCGAGCGGAACGACAGCATTGGTTGGTCAGCAATGCTTTTGGTCGTGACTTGGTAAATTTCTTGTAGCGTGGATAAATTATGACGCGCTGTCATAGGTTTTCTTTTTTCCCCCATATAGAACTTTTGGTCAATCATTTTTGTTTTATATATAATGAAATAACGTAGCTGTCTCAAGCAGCAAAACGTTTAGGTCATTAAAAAGTATGCAATAAAATTATTAAATATATTAAAATCATCCCTGATAATTATTTGAAATGTAGGCAACATAATTATATTAGTGATCCAATACTCGTATCTAGTACACGTGTTATACACATGTGTAGTACATGCATGAACGTTTTTGAATGCCATCATGAAAATAGGAAATTAAATAACCGAGTGTATAAACAATATTTTTATTGTTATTATTCCTGATCACTTTATGTTCTCGATAGATCACTGTTCTGCTATTACTAGTAAATCAGCGGCCATTCTAAAATATATGTTTATCGATATATAATTATTTTAAAACATTTTATTCAGCTATTATAGTTTATTTTAACACCTGATGTTGTAGAAAGACATATTCCAACATTTTGATGTTGTAAAGGCATATTAATGTATTGATATTGCTTAGGAATACTCAATATTAAAAAGTAAATTCTTATAATGATTATGGTCGGTTGTTTGTACATGTATGTTGTTATTTCTCGACTGTTGATAGGCATGCCTGCAATCTGAATTGAACATGTACATGTATTTATTTTTGTATATTCAATAATTGAAGTCTTAATTTGCATTGTGATGAAACTGGAAAAACTTTTTTATCGTTTGATTTAGTGTACCAGAGACTAATCGCTAGCCTTCTATTTTCATTCGTTTTCGGTAGTTATTTCTGTCTTCCTTCTTTTGTGCTTGTAGCATTGTTTGATAACGTGCCCTTACGTTCTCTTTTCATTTGCTTCGCCTTCTCAATAATGTATAGGTTTCCCCCAGAAATCAATGTCTGAATCGCTGATGTATGTCGGCCCACTGACAGTTGTTTCCTATTTTTTCTGTCTTTCTTTCCTTTCTTTCTTGTTTGCCCGAAGCCAGTTGCTAGCCTGGTTGTCTCAGGCGAGCTCTTGAGAAAACAAGTTGCTAAAACCTGACATGGACCGAGGGCGGGGGAGGGGAGGTGATGAATCGATATACTGGCCAACATGGACTAGCCCACTGCCTCTAACTCTGTACAACGCAAAATCGCCAAGAATATACCTTTTTTTAATAATAAAAGTTATTTTGAAGCACAATATTGTAAATACAGCAAAATTTGCGTCATTAGACATTTTAAGTACCCGGTAGTTTAGAATATTGTCGTGTGATACCATTCTCGACTTCGTGTTACTTAGCACGATTTAAACAGCTATGTTAGTCAAGCCTGATATCACGCAACAAAAGATTCCCGCGTGTGGTCATCGGACACGCTCACCATTTAATCGATTAAACAAAATAATCGGAAGTAACGACACTTCAAAAATAAATACCAAGCGAGACAAATGGAGACATGAAACTAATTTATTCAAAATGGCAAAGTGACAAATTCGCATTTCTAATCGGGTGCAAATAATAAACGAATTCCTGGGCTAGAGATGATCTACTTTTATAGCATTTCAAGCAAACTTGGCCTTTTAATCGTAAACAGTGTACGCAAAAGTTTGGGCATTTCAAGACGCGAGATACCGTGGGGATTTAATGATAGCTTTCGAAATTAACAGAAATCGTACGGACTTCCATAGGGTCTTCTTTGCCCCAAGTCCGCACGAGACAAAAACGCTACGCAACACTAAATCTTATATAATCGATAATCACAATAACTCACGTTTCACAAACATCATCTGCAAGTAACTACGCATTACCCAGGCATTACAACAGTAATTTCGAATTAAGCCCATAAAAATCCCCCACAAAGACCCACCTCATACCACGCAAATAATACTTCACAATTCCTCATCATAAAAAGCGTAGTAAACAATAATTACATAAACTTGATCTCTCCACTCATTGGTACAGTTTTGCCATTTCATCAATCAATTTCTATAATTTCCACACTTTTTGATAATTTGCCACAAGTTTCAAAATGTAATTTAAATGTCACTACTCACGCTCATTCTCCATCACAATTGTTGCACAACACACTAAACACCGGATTAAAAGAACAGATTAAAACTAGTTGACATCTTCTTAAATTAAACTTAATAAAAACTTAATTTTTTAGAAGAAAAGATTTGCACACATTTAAAATTGTGCCCCCCGTCGGGGGCACGCGCTTGAAAATCACGTCCTGTCACTTATGCTCTCTCGTCCGTTGTGTCTTTGTTCTTGAGGGACGCTCACCAGCGTCCCCCAAGAACTTGTTTCCCGTCCAAGCCCCTCATTTTCGCCTCTCAG
>JAUJYS010004507.1:0-11899 GCA_033995665.1 Melogona broelemanni | reverse complement strand
CAAATAATAGTTAATTCTTCGTTTATTAGATTTTTTTTTTAGGTCTAGCAAACCTATCGTCGTTCATCCTCGGTGCGCGCCGAGTAGACTCTATCGTTGTGTCGATAGTGTTTTTAAACTTCCTTCGCTATTACTGGCGCTCCCTGTTCATTTTCAAAATCCATTTGTGTTGTTGACCACGGGGTCTCAAGGTCATAAAAGCAATCATTTAGGTTGCTCCAAATATTTCTTCAATTTCCAGACCGAGATCGAGCACCCCACGAGAGTCGGCCAATTTCCAGCCGATCCTGCATGAGATTGGAGGGCAACAAATGGCAAGTCACTCCGAAAAACATGCAAGTTTGTTTAGCTCGAAATTTAACGCACGACAAAGTGAGCATTCAGCCGCCACCATTTTTTCGCATTGTAACGATGATCTGACCATATGTGGACGGACGGACGATCATCCAAAAATGCTTGCGTGCCAGTTTCCAACAAGAGGCTACTCTAAATCGGTGGTTGTTATTTTTCTCATTTTTTTTTTGCGCTGTCCACACCACCGAGATTACTTTTAGGAACAATAAAAGGGTGTTGCGGGTAAAGGCGGATAAAGGAAACAAGGTATACTAGGTAAATAGATTTAGGAAGCCCACAACAAACCGCGTTTATTGCTGTGGCATTCCGTCTGTTCGCGCACACGAACCGTCACTTCTGCGGTCCTATCTATACTTGCGCCGTCAGTCAAGTTCATCGCGCCAACAACCGCCTACGACCATTGGCCAGAATTCCTGCGCATGCGCGATAGACGTCGCGCCAGGATTTTATCCCAATTTTGCAGTGGCGTGTAGCGATGTCAAAAGTTCAGAACTTCTACACGTACATTGATCGCATTACGTATTCGGAAAATTAATTTTCATTTTCATCGTAGCATAGCCAAAAATTAGAATTTTATTTTGTGGCTGTCAGAAACAGAAATCTTCAAAGGTCAGTCGATTTTTACGCCACCTGTTTTTTAATTAACGGAGGAGCGTGCACGTTTTGTGAACCGTTTCAAAACATCGAAAATGCGAAAGCAAAAACATTAGAAAAACCGCTAACAATCCATAAAAAAAATTTTAAGCGGATTTTTTAAAATGATTTTTCGCTAATCTTTAAATCCAATAAAGTCAAACTAATTAAAGTGATATTTTGATTCGCAAAATAATTACAGCGAACGATTTTAGGGAGCACACATATTTTGTGTTGACAAAATTGTCCAATTTGTAAATACAATATGGAATCCACAGTAATCCACAGCATCTTTGGAGATGAACATTTTACAGTGCAAGGTTCTACGTCAAATTTTCTTTGCAATTTATTTTTTTACAATATGGAATGAAATCGGATAAAATGTAATCCCCATCCCTCAGGTACCTGCATGCTCATTTAGCCCTCGTCATTGATCACTGTCTCAATCACCTTATTGCGAGCACGTGACCGAAGAAAATAATAAATAGCAATCAAGAATGATCATTACGATTGGGAAGCACTTAGCAATCCATGCGTTGGTCTAACCAATAAAATGCGGGTGCTATCAAAATTTCACTCTGATTTTCATACGAAAAAGCTAATCATCGCCACGGGAAAAGTATTTATTTGTTAACAGTCGTTACGATTGAATTATCAGATTATTTATCCACCCTCCATCGACGCTTACAAGTCAAATATTTTATTGCCTGAGACTGTTAAAGTGCAGCCGTGCAGCAAAACCATCATTTATTTGCCATCTACTTTATCGCTGCACAAAATTACTATCAGGTTTGACTCATCACGTGCAGCAGCGTGATCAAAATTTGAACGCACCCATACTTCCATTGCGGTTGCCTGCATATACGCGCGCGAGCTATTTTCTCGTACTGGAAATCTGTCTCGGACTTCCTCTGTGCCGCCTACGAAAAACTGGAAATCAGTGAATGAACTCACGACCAATTGGGTTCGCGCGGTAACTCTATCCGTTCATGTCTATCAATGAACGTCTGACGATTAAGCACGACCTCACCTGTTGTTGCGATTCACTGTCGAAGACAATCGGGGCAGAGGGCATTCGTAATCATCATCTCCAATACCGCAGAACACACAATGCCGGCGCAGACTTTTCAAATGATACGGTGAATCGTGATTAGATAAACGATTATTGGTCGGTTGGTAATCATTTTCTAATGCACAGTAATTGTGGCAATTTTCCGCATCCTTCACTGCACAGTTATATTATGAAGCATTTATATCACGTACTCCGTTTGTAAGAAATAAACAAGGAGGTTCTCTTGTAGAGTCTATTATGCTAAAATAATTTTCTTCAGGGCATTCTTCAAACATATTTATAACGACGATCCCTAAATTTGTAAACACTTTTTTTGTAATTGTAATTGTAAAAACACTTGTGATTTGTAACCCGCACCTTTCATTTTACTATTTGCAACGCCATTTTGATTTAGTGAAATGTTGTAATAAGGAAATATGACAGTAGTTACCTTTACCTGACTGGCGATATAGATAGGAAGGCAACTGGAGAGCAACGGTCATTGAAGTTATTGCCAGGATTACCGGTAGCCATTGCTTAGAGTTCATCCTTCAATGTTTTGCGGCATAAATCGATCCTGCTGGAATAAAAAAATAATAAGCAAACGTGAATGAAACAAACGTGACACCGTCATATTTTCTCTCTATAAACTATATCCTAACAAATTGCGGACAATCGAAATAGTTTTGCACATAATTTAATGCAAAATAAATACCATTAACTAATGCCTGCACACGTTTATGTAGTTGGTAGCTATCAATAACAATCAGTAACTGTGACTCCTTCGTGCAAACGGTAAATTTGCGGGAACATGTTCCGGTACAGAGTTGAAAAAAAAAACATGTGTTTACGGATAAAGTACAATTTACTAACTGATATTTTAACATCATGACCAAAATTGTTCTCTTGAAATTCTATGTTTGCCTTTTCGCACTGAAAAATCTATTCAATTCAATTCAATAAGATCCTCGTCATTTTTTACACCCACGTATAGTATTGATTCTTCATTGAAACAGTTTTATCTCACTCCCTATTTTTTAACATTTCCCTGTGTAAGCTTATTGAGGCTTGTTGTTTATCACCATCTCGTCCACAAACCCTCCTGTCATGGCAATTCTTTCATATCAAATCTGCGAGTTATTTCCAAGTTTGTAAACTGTTGTCATTCCTGAAAGAAGGCTTGAATTTCTGATATTTGCAATTTGAATAAAGTTGTGTAATTAATAAAAACTGACTTTACTTATTTTTCATTTGCTGGTACGCTTTTAGGTTTTATCACTTCTCCAATCATTTTTTTTTCAATTTTAAAGCACACAAAACATGGGTAAAATACCGATCACCTACGTTTTCGCATAATCCAATGATCAGATCGCCAAATCCAATGGTATCCCACATACTAGTTCATTCCGACACACAGAGAACGACGTTGAACAGAGAGAGGGCGAGTATTATTCCAAAACGCGATTCCAGTTATCACAACGATTCGGTAAGTCGGACGAGGAAGATGGCCATTCGGTTGCCGTCACATCTGCCACTTTCCGGAACACACATGATGGCGATTTGAACACTTGACACCGTGGTTGGAATCGATGTAAAAAAAAAAGTTTACCACGCGAAATGTTACCGCCGAAAAAAATATATCAGGCTCGAAAAGTAAAAAAAAAAAAAAGGTTTTGTAGGATTTCTCTGTTTACGGACACGACACGCTGATGTATGGAGCACACTGGATAATGGAAGAGGCAGAAGGTTGGAGGACGCTCTCGGTGTGAGGAGACGCGCGCGAAAGAAAATCACTGGTGGAGAGTGCACAGGCCGAGTGGATGGTCCAGCTACGAATTCATTTGTGGCACACGGGACGCACCTGTATACGTTTTTTGGCTGCGCAGGTAGACAACGTTTGCGCGCCGAGCTCTTGACATACACTGGGAGAGCACCGATCTGTCAACATGCCTCTATAGTATAAAGACACCCACAGAAAGAGAGAGAGAGAGAGATAGGACGAGAGAAAGAACCTGTCCACCACGCCTATACCAGCTGAGCTGGTGACCCGCTACGTCATTTCCGCACAAATGCGGTGGTGTTGCATACTAAAGAATTGGATTGCCGTACAATGCCCACATTTGAAGTTTTCTCGAATACCAAACGTATTGAAATTTCCCTCTTATGGAGTTTCTTTTTTATTTGTCGTTGGCGATGACGAGTATACTAATTTTATTTTTAATTCATATTTTTTAATTGATGTTGTACGTACAAGCATGATATTTTTTATTATAAAAATTGTGATAATGAGGAGCCTGGTACGATAACAACAATGCAAATTTACATTTATTTTAGTTTGCTTAATTGCACTATTAACATTTTCAAATGCGCAATCGTGCACTGTTACGCGGAAAAATACCTTGCATGGTATCGTTGAACCACAACAAGCCATTTTATAAGATTGTCATCTAGCTAACTAAGGTTTTGTTTTGGTTTTAATCCAGTTCATTGTTGTTAAAATATAAAAAAAAAACATGTACGTGAACATTATCCATAAAATGCAGATCACATTTTTTGCATCACATCTTAGTTCCGTAACAATTGTGTCAAAATTTCATTATATTTCTGGAAACTATTATGCTGCATTATAATCGCTTCGCGGTATCGCATAAAATTACCAGGTATATCGCAAAAAAAAAATAACACCCCTGACGTCACAATAAATCGCTCTAGGGTGGCAAGAAAATGGGTTGCATTATGCATAAAAACTCGCACTGGCACACCACTCCACTTACCAGTTTCCTCCCTTACGTAAGTAACAGCTCTTGACACCTATGTCTACTCACATTTTTAGTTCGGCCGACATTTTTATAAGAAAAAGGTTTCAGGCACGTCATTAAATAATTCCGTAATGCAATTCCAGTTTCGAAACGCTAGCTACATACGCTGCCTCCATTTTTCCATCTATACCTGTTCATCTAGTAGACGCGAATACCCTCGTGAGACACGAGAATTAAAATATAGCCTTATTGATACTTTCCCAATTATTTTCACCAAAAAATGAGTTGCACAGCATAATTTAGGCTGACATATTGTGATCAGATATTCTGGGCTATAAAGGATTTATAATTAATTAAATTTTAGTGGATTTTACTTTACTTGATGCAGTGTTTCCCAAACTTTTTGACTCGCGGAGCCATTTTTAGAACCAGTGTCAATGGCGGATCCCCTAAGAGGCTTCACATTTTAATGACGGAACCCCATTTAATACAAGTTACTGGCGTTCGCCTACAAGTCAATTGCGTTTTATTATTTATTTTATTTTCCAATTAATTAATTTGGTAATAATGGCAAGGCGGTGAAGTTTGTCTTGGATGACAATTGTATTCAATCCCCTGTTGGCTTTCAATGTACTGTTCTCATGTTCTGGTGGGCTCGGGAGGATAAAGTATGTGTATTCTCGTACTACTTTTATGTTTTTTGTTCGTATCCCCTTGCTCTTGAAATCTCATCCTTTCACCTAATCAGGCAGTTTCGCGTGCACATTAAACACCAGTGCGTTTGATATTTTTTTACTCGGTCTTCAAAAGAACACATTCATGCGTGTGCATCGGTCGTCGTCGTCGTCGTATAGTCCTGGCAAGCATCGTGTGCGCATATAGGCAAACTATATAACGTCTGAAATCAGGTCACCTGTAATGGCTGCGGAAACCCAGGTCACGAAGGCTGCTGCTTGCTGCTAGTAAATGTTGTACCTCCGATGCGCGCACCTTTTTAACGAGAAGAAGACGAAAGCGTTCGACGCAGTTGTAAAGCAAGCTTAGAAACGCGCTGCGTTATACGAGTACATTCAGTGTATAAGCAGGCCTAACGTTGTATAGAGGAGTTACGCCTCGTTTGCCTTAATATACATTATACATGCCCCTGTCTGCGGATCCCGTGTGCCTGAGTAAATTCGCCGAATCATGCTGGGGCACAGCAAAGCCGCCGACAATGGTGTCTTCTCACCAACTGTTCAGCGGGTCTTTCGATAATAAATTCGCTGCTACATTGAATACTCATTTACGGTGCCGGGTACAAACACTAATGGCAATACATCAGAAATATTTATGCGATCATATATTTCGGGGCTGATAAGGAATACCTCATCAGAATGGTGTGTCTTTCCTGACTCAATGAGTTGTTTGTTACGCGAAGCTGTTTGGGCGGCTGATTGTCAAACGTGTTTCCCGTAATTGCATCTGCTTTGCAAACAAATGAGGTAGAAGATATACTGCCAAATGGTTAATTTCATCAACATGTATTTTTATACTGATATTTTCATGCTTATGAATGATTATACATGTATAATCATTTTATATTTTGCTTCTAAATAACCAACATTGGCCTATTGACCCAAACAGATCTGTTTTTGCGTGAAGTTATGATATTATTGATATATTATACAGTAGATGTAGGTCCGTGAAATAGTCGTATATTTTTTTTTACTCTTTCCAAAAAAACATGCCATTGTTAAAATTGTTTTTTTCTAAATTAAATCAGAGAAATAATGTTTAAAAAAATATAGCCTCTTATAATAGTTTTTAATACTCTCGCTACTTGCCAGTTGTCAGTTGTCCATTTCTCCAATTTGCAACCACAGTGACTCGAAGGCAAAGTTCTCGCATGCGTAATTGCTAGTTGGCCTACAATGCCGTTTGGCACGCCGTTGCATAATGAGTAAACTACGAGTATTTGTGAAAGCAGGAATCCGTGCGAAAGGGTTGTGCTGTCTGGACGCTGAAATAAGACAAATAAAATTCATTACCTTGCAATCCATTCTCCCCTACCCGTCCAAGCGACAGTTTTTTGTACATAATTTAAGATTGATCACTGCACTTGAAAACAAATGGGGTCACAGTGTACAGAGTCTGTTTGCCAGGATAGTGCACATGCAGACACACTCACGCGCAGAAGAGATAAATGCCTTCTCCGCTGTTTACGCCGGTTTGCATGCGGAATAGAAATTCATTACTTCGTGCCAAATAAGACGGCTCGTGTACGACGAAGCCATTCACTGATAAGGTGGTTTTCTTGTAAGAAACAGATGCCATTCATCACCGAAATGAAATTCACATCAATCAGTGACAAGCCATCGGTGAACGCATCGTCACAACATGGGTCGACCAATGTCACTTCCGGTCGATTACGACAACTAAGTTAAAAACAATGCTACACATTTGATGCATGTTTTAAAAATGAGCCAATTTTTATAATGTATCAAGAACAACACAACATATCAGAATACCTTGTACTCATCTACTTTTATTCTACGTGTTTTTTTTTTTTTTAGATTTTTCGATCGTATAAACAACAAACGCAATCACGAAATTATTTTCTCAAATTTACCAATTCTAAAAAGTTATCAATTAAACAACTTTATAAACTAAGGTGCTTACTAAAACATTTTATGTTCTTGGATTACAATGAGTTTCTTTTATAAAATTTAAGTTTAAGTAATTAAGTTTTAAATCAATGGATCTCGTGCACAATGTTTGACAATGTTATCTAACTGCAATTGAACGTGAAATTGCTTTCACCGAAGCATAGCGAAGTCATGAACAGACGCTATGATGCAATATATGCTGAAAGGTCAAAGAAATCAATGAATCGACAAAACTATTACAACTAACAGTAACGGATATCATTGACCATGAAATGACAAATCGTGTTAACCTTTTTCTATTCCTCGCCTGTGTCAGTAGTGTGCGGAATTGTTATCTTATTCAGTCACATGTGCAGAAAATCGGTGACCGGATAAATGACTGTTTTTACGATAATAATTCCAATTAAGCTTCTTGGTCATAGTAATCGAGAATGTTTCGATTGGGAAAAAAATATATTTGATGATTGAAACAGGAAATGACTTAATGGACTCAGTTTAGCAGAGGAAAATTAAAACACAATTGTTTGTTTAATTAAATAATTTAAACCATCTAATTTGCTCAATATACGATGACATGTATAGAGCACAGATGGCTGAACACAGATGCCACTGATGGCTCAGTGGGTATGGCAACATCATACGAAGCCGACGGTCCCGGGTTCGATCCTCGGCGCAGACTTTCGTTTATTCGTTAGCCTGGGGTTCTGGCGTCACCCCTGAACTTCCATTAGGGAGTCCAGAGCTTAGAGGATGGATCCTGCAGCCTGGCTATTCCAGCTGTCATTCTCATGGCTGTCCTTCCCTTCCCTGCCCCACGCACATCTCCATAGAAACATGAGGGTGCAGTAATTCTGTAGTGCACTAGGCACAACGGTGATTAAAAAAAATACCCAAATTCACCTCTAAGAATAAAATAATACCTGTTGATATGGAACCCTTCAATTATAATTTTTTTTTGTTTGATCATAA
Source organism: Melogona broelemanni (assembly GCA_033995665.1). NCBI lineage: Eukaryota > Metazoa > Arthropoda > Diplopoda > Chordeumatida > Chordeumatidae > Melogona > Melogona broelemanni. The sequence goes on along the minus strand of JAUJYS010004507.1, from coordinate 3,488 downwards.
ATCGTAGAGAAAAAATCCATTTTTTTCATATCCAGTTTCTCCAGTACGAGCCTCACTACTAACGACTCAAACAAGTTATGTACTTGTATTAGAGTGGTAAAAAAAAATCAGGAAGACCATCAGCATTTGAGATAGGTTTATGATCGTTTTAAATGGTCGTAAAATGGCAATTGAGGTTGAATTTCAATTAAATAAATATACATGTACAATGCACATACAAAAAAGTGTAACCCATATACGGATCACCAAATCTTTACGAGATAGATCCGTGTCCGTCCAACGCAATTTTTTAAATCGCTAAAAGAATTTTTATTTACATCGTAAACAGTCTGAATGTGTTAATATTTGACGATTTCTCATATAAAGTATATCATTATCAACAATCGATTATCATTGTTCTGTTTTGTTTTTTTTTTCTTCTTTTCGACATTCGTAAAGGATATGTTTTTGGAGTGGGGAGATAAAGGTAAGTACTTAACTTCCCCTTATGATAAGCGTAATGACATCGCTCCAGGGGCATTGTTCGTATGTTTGAAATCTATTTTTTTTTTGGTACAACTGCTACTTTGTTACCTTATTATTTTTATTTAAGTGGCATGATTCTCTGAACCAAATGTACACTTAACCGGTTTAAAATTTTATGGGGGTAAAATACGAGTACGTTGTCAAAGGTTTTATGTTTTGTTTTTGTTTATTTTTCCAACGCCCTATTCACAAAGTTTGACTTCCCCCTTCATGAATGAACAGTTGATCTCTATAGGAAGACAAGCCCATCCTAGAATGAAAAAAAAAATATTTACCGTGTATTCTGGAGATCACGGACTACTCGCATACATGTATATTAATTTGCAATGTGTATGTGGATATGATATTACAATTACTGTATATCCCATATATTACCCCTTGCGGATATTATACCGGTTCACCTCAGGTTCATCTGCCGAGTTGAGTTAATAATTAAGAATTAGTCTAATGCATTTCCACATGCTATAAAATACAGTGGTTAGAAAGAACGAGTCACCTCGTCGTCGTATGAAGTCGAAATCAATTCAATATTTTTTTTCGTGCGACTTTAATTTGTTAAAAGATCTGTTCCTGATAAATTAGTGTGCATTTTATTAAAGGGCCAGGAAGACAAATCGTGTTGCGTGATGTCTCAGTTTGGGGAAATAAAAATAATTTAATTAAGGGTTATCCCGGTAGGTTTCAAGATCAGTCGAGGAGCGTCCGCGCCTCGTATAGCGGATAATACGGTAAATGCTTTCTGGATGAATTAACTAGATCGAGCGGGGGTATATAAAAAAATTGCGAAATTTCCTCAGTGCATTCAAGTATGATTGCATCCAATGTTTGATATACAGCTGTTCGTTTTTTTTTCTAAACCAAAATAGAGTTGCGGAAATTGTGTGATGGAAAATTGCAGGCTAGCAAGCCTCGAACAGCGATTCAAAGTGCACGTCGGTGTCATAGGGGTTATGCTGATCGAAGCCGCCTATTATTACGACTTACAACGGATGTCCGCGTATGGGTTTATTGTATTTAATAATGGTAATGACGCTACCTAATGGATTAAATATTATTGCCCTTTTTTTCGTCATGTGCGAGTCGGTGTGTATTATTCACAGTGTATATCGTGAACGTATAGCGATACAATTAATGGAGCGTTTATTTCTATGCATTTATATAGGCGAACTCAATTTACAGAGTTCACAATGTTTTCGGGCTGGATGACAATTTAGACGACCTGGATGAACGCATGATACGCCATATATTTTAAAAGTTCAATAGGTTAGGTAATTATTGGAAGTCGTCCTTTCGATGAAGTTGGTGGTTATCGGCCTGTGTAAAAGTTGATACAGTTAAGGATGCCTAAATCATCTCTTCGATATTTTTATATGTTTATTGACTTCGACATGGATTGACATGGATTGACTTCGACACGACACGAATCGTCTTTTATATTTTGTATATTTGAAAATTAATTATTTTTTTCGTTTGATGAACTTTAAAATTAGGCAATTTTATTTTTGTCATGTTGTCAAATTAATGAAAATATGTTAATATTTTAAATAGTGTTTGCCATAAAATGATCGAAAAAACTATTTATACACAAGAAATACGTTTATCTTATGCTTTATTACAAGCTTAATACTAAATAAGCTTTTGTTTATTTTTAAATACATTTAACTAAATTAAAGTCTATTCGTCATTCATCACGGGGTTCTCACACACCAACCTTTACAAATTTATTTCAGACACAGATTGAAATTGCTGCCATGTTTAATCGTTGTCAGACGTGCATAGGAAATAAAATAACACGCTAGCATGAATGAAAATATTACTCAAACGTGTCAATTAGAAAGGTAATCAGCCAAAATATATCTTGCCAGAACAACAATATTTTTTAAAATTTATTTAATTTATTAAAATTGACTGGACAATTCGTTTACCTTGCAACTGATTGACAATATTAACCAGAAAATGAAGGTTGTCCTTCGCCCGCCAACCTGTGTCAATCACTGGGCCACCAAGTGCCACCCCCTAAGAGGGCAATCACTTATATCACTGTAATGCAGGAAAGCCGAAGTTTATTATGCGGGCTTTACCAATGTCTCATGCCCCTAAAAAGATAAATGGTTTGCTTCTGCATTTCTGCATTTACCAATACATTTGCGTGGTAATCGTATTGAATTCCCGGAGCGCCAAAGAGCGCGATCCTGTCTCGTCTAGACCAGATAAGGACGAGAAATTTCGATCGTCTCGAAGACGATTGAGAAACTTCGACATCGAGAGCGAGAGAGAGAAACCCAGTTCGAATGCATGAACAAACAATACGTGGCATTCGCGTTGTCCGATTACGCGTGAGGTCCTGCGTGTAACAGTTGGCCAGTGCGAAACCTGTATTAGTCTCGCCAAAAATCAAAGCGCAGGTCAAAGTAACTGTTAACCTATTGCCATCCGTGGCGAACGCGCGTACGAGCGCAAAATACATATAGGTTTTTGCGCTGCATATACAGTACATGTGCATGTATGCATGTAACGGGGTACCTGCATGCTTGCAGTCATGCACGCATGGATGGAAGTGTTTATAACGTATTTTTTATACTTCTTTCTACACGTGCGCGCGCGCCAATCTTAGTTTCGCCGTGTGTTTCGGTCGCCAATTTAATGTATGCGCAGTCTGCCCTTCTAAACTTTTTAAGTTGCCGTTCTGTCTGTGTCGTCTTGCATTATTTTTGATCAGGCGAGCGACTTGGTATCTCGATCGGGATAATAAAAAAGTAAAACGAGGATAAATATTTTAGATACAATATTTGTATGCCGGTTGACCTAATTTGAATATGCGTTTACCTAGCGGGATGAACGTCGTAATACCTCCTGTGAGGTGGGCGCGACAAACGCATATGGCATGTGTGTTTTCCAGCGAATTAGTGAGTTTTACCTCCAATCCGGATGAGAAAATAATTCCCGGATGAATTCGGATCAAC
>JAUJYS010004506.1:0-11900 GCA_033995665.1 Melogona broelemanni | reverse complement strand
TTTGCAGTTTAGTTAGTTAGTCTATTTTTATTTTTTCTGTGGATTACGCCACCCTCGTGTCTCTGTGGAGATATGTGAGGGGCAGGGAAGGAAATGGAAGAGGGATTGCAGCTGAAATAGCCAGACTGCAGGATCCACCCCTAAGCCCTGTACTCCCTAATGGAAGCTCAGGGATGACGCCAGTACCCCAGGCTAACTAATAAACGAAAGCTAAAAATTATATACAAAATTATATTCATTTTGGTCGATACTTTCATTTTTACATCAATGTATTTATTGATAGGTTAGTAGCACGAAGTTTAACACACACCTTCTCGGCGTTAGAGAGAAAATATTTTAAATAATTTGGAGTTTTAAATAATAGCCTGGAAAATAATCTTGAAACAAGAATTATTCTCGACCATCTGAAAATAAATCAAAATTAAATGAGCCAGCATCTGCCGAGTTACCTCAACGCTTTACCGAACTCAAAAGCAATTCCAGCACTGCGCCAACATTTTAATTGAGTGAGAATTATCTCTAAATCGCACTCGCGCCCAGAGATCAACAAGACAGATCCAATAGCATTATATTGAAAATGTCTTTTAAAATATCGAACATCATTTCAAGTAGATATTGGTATCCCTGTGTAAACTATTAGATATAAGTGTATAGCTATTTAAAAAAATAAAAAACGCGTATATCCTCCTGGAATCATGACACACCTGACATGATGTATAAAATAATTATTAAATGCTATTTTGGCACAAATCTATATATTTTTTAAAACACATTTGAAATCGTTGTACAAATGAACATTTGAGCATTCGATAAAAAACGCATCTCTGGCGAATGATTGATATTATATATCGATACATTCAATAAAAATCGCCACTGGTGAACGATCGATTGAGCATGATATGGAATTTGTCAGCGGTCAAGATTTACTATCGAAAATATTTTTTTCTCGTTTTGCCTTATTGCCATACAAAATATGTTTACGGTCTCAGGATGATGTACATGTTTAAGTTATTGCATCACAGTAGTCAGTCATTCAAATCAGAAAAAAAAAAGAATTTCGGTTTCTTAGAATACTTAAAATTTGTTAACAATAACGTGAATATCTTTGTCAAACGAGAAATTATATTTATCGTACTTTATTACACCTAATAGAAATTCCAACTTGTTTGAAGGCTAGCTATTGTGAACAGCGATGAACTTCATCTGTGGTTATTACTAAATGTGTATGTCAACTGTCGCTGCTTCATTGACCGCAGTCAAACACGTGATCTTACTGTCCGTGACGTGGTCAATGAGATATCAGCGTATGGGCACGCCGTCTATATTGTTAACACGACCTGATAAGCTTGTACATAGTGGGGGTCAATTGTTTCAATGTTCAAAGGCAACAAACGAGTCTTTCTGGAATCGCATCCACATCAGAATTCGAGATCACATTCAATTTAATTATACTCTTGTAGTTTACAAGCCATTTAGATTACGAGAGAGTCCTTTTGGCGCAATCTGTTGGCTGGTTCTGTGTAGTCGATGCGATGCCAAACTGACGCGTTTCACCGAACAGAGGAAATGTGCTCACTGCGCCATTTCCTTTTAGTTAAACTATTTTATTTATGACTTTGTTCCATCTGTATGTCAACACAAAGCTGCATGATTTTTGGTGTTTTTTTTATTGAATGCACTCTTAGTCTATCTGTGTGATTGTATTCTTATATCTGTTATTTTTCTTACCAAATGCTCCTATTATTCCTCTTTCTTGCCAAAGCACTTACCATACACCATCGTTTCTAGTTCACACACTAAGCGAATGTTCCTCTTTACTGAGTATCTATATAAGCAATCTAGAACTGCTTAGTGCTATATACTTGTATATAAATCTTTACTTTATTTTGCATGCCAAACTGTTTGCGCCACAGTGTCCAAAACTATTACCAATCAACTTACCTACTCCTAAATATATCATCTAATTCTAAAACGTCACAAAAAAAAACACGAATAGCTTTATATATTTATACTCATTACCCCCACAACAAACATCATAGGTCATATCCTGGTCTATCATATATATCAAAAAAGATCACCTGATTAAATACGGAAAGAGATAACTTGAAAAAATATGACCGCAACTCGACTCAACTTCCTTGCACCTCATACACCAAAAAATGACGTCATATATGAACACCTCATTCGTCCACATACCGCACCTCAACATTTTCTCGCCAAACAGGACTCAATTTTTTAAGAAATAAGAAAAATCGATTTTAGACTTACAGCAACTGCATTCGATGCCGACAAATGATCAACGAATTTCAGAAGTGCCCGTGAAGGTTCTTCAGGTCCCCGCTCTTGTGCACTTACTGTAAAGATAATAGAAACAGAATTACGAATTAGTATATTATTATCTACAGGATCATAATTAATCTTGCTGGACTACGAAACAATATTTATATAGTAAATGATTTTCCTAAATTAGCAAAAATTTTCAAGTTTACTAGATGTCCTGGATTTGCTAACTACGCAAGATATTTAAGTTCGACAAAGCGAAATAGGGCAGGTTTTTTGCGGAGAAGCTTCAAATTCGGTTGACTGCAGGTTATACGTGTACTTGTACTGTACTTGCCAATGTACTTACTGCTGCACCGACAAAGTCAAACGCGTAGGATTACGAAACCGGGAATACAGAGTATTAATCGTTGTTGTTAAGCGTATACGCATGTATATGTCTCTTCATTCTTGTCAAACAATTTTTGTTTGCAAACACACGAAACTATTTTAAATGGCTCAACAAAGAGAAATTGCAATTTAACCGGAAAATGTTTCCTGACGAAAATGTACAATCAAGGAAACCTACTGTACCTACCGAAGCAATATAAATTTTTGTCGTTCATATCGAATTTCACAATTTTACAACTAGTCAGTTTTTAAAAAATAAAAAATCAAAATACACGCCGCTTATACACGTTTCGCCAATTGATATGAAATGTTTGTATCAGTTTTCGTTCCAAACTGTATTTTGTACTGCATCTATACGTGTACAACAATGAAGACGAACTACATTTTTGTTTTCACATTTTTTGTTAATATTTTAGAGAGCTAGTCAATGTTTAAAAAACATGAAAAGTTGATAAAGCCAGACAACAAGAATTCTAATTTTGTGTTGGTGAGCAAGAACAAAGAGCTAGTTACTTGGATGTCTCCAGTAGCGTTCAACGACATACTTGTAGATAAAAATGTGTGATAACGATAGTCTTCGAATTTTATGCAGTTCCGAAACTGTGTTTTTGAAAGATATTTATAATCGTGTCTCTAAATAAGTTTCAGATTATAAAATACCGATGCTAAATAATCTTCTTAGAACTCGACGAATTTTTTGCATAAACAGAAATGGATGTCTCTAAATGTTTTGATATTTATATCTACCTCTATATATATATATCTGTATATCTTATCCAACCAACATAAACCACCCGAAACCTCTACCAAATCTTGCTGACTCGCTGGGACATTCTATTTTCAGATTCAGAACCTTCATTCCATTTCCCAACATTTACACCACCTGAACTTCCTAAGCGAGTCAAGTTAAGAGGTAGAGCGACGTGTTTTTTTACCTACTGTTTTTTTCAATATGCACAATGATATAGCACCCACTTTTTTGTCGCTTTTTTTCTGGCTGTAGGGGAAAATTTAAATGCACACATGTCAGTTTCGCCCCATACCAGGGCATATATCTATCCACACACATTTATTTTAGACAATCCAATGAGTTTTATCTTTGCTTTCGCTCGATTTAAAGTATATTTTATTTCATTTTATTTTTGAGCTACATGTCCAAACAAGCCTGTCCTGGTTTGAACCAGTGGCAATCATTTACAAATACACTAGTGGAATTAGTGTAAATTATTTCGAAATCACATGATGAATGATCAATAGTGTGATCTGCTGTCAACCTGCAGTTTGTTGGAGTTAGAACCTGCAGTTGGTTGTTAAATTGTAACTACCAGAGTGCTGTCAGTGAAGGTTCTCAGTGGTCAAATTACCCTTCATCTAGCTTGGTTAGAGAATAAATGATCCCTGTTGCATGTACATATGTTACATGTACAGTGTACATGTACAAGTATGTAAAAAATTTTGAAACCCTGTGTAAACTCGTACTAGTACAAATTACAGATCAGTCACGAAAAATGTGCTATGTATTTGTTAATGTCTATTCCATTTATTCTTATTAAGACTTCGCTATCACAGATATGATTACATCTTTTCAACATATGGTTTCGAAAATGGGTGAACACGATGGCTCAGATGTTCTACGAATATTTTTTTTTTTATATATCTTACAGTATATGCATGCAAAACTTATTCTGAAATTTTGCGTTCTTTTAAAAGCATACCGTGTACTTTTTCACTGTATCAGATATACGTAAATACGTCTATTTTCATTTAAAATTTATAAAAAAAAAATAAAAGCAAATACGTAATTTGTTCCAACTTGTACAGCTTATGCAAATTTAAAACGAGATTGAGATTATAATTATTTCATTTTTGCATTCATAACAATACATATTTCTAATTACAGTATACGGGAACAAACCGAGAACCTAGGAATTGTAATTTTTTTCTATCGTAATTAGTCACTGTTACAATTCACTGTTAAATTCGTTTTTCGTACTTAACATTTTTAATAACTCTTTTAAAAATCACCGGGAATTGTGACTTTCAATGAACTCAGATGTATTTTCGTATTTCCTTCCCATTTTCAACGTTAGCTCAAAATAGTGGCTGCCGCCGCCTATCCTGTATCTGTATCTAAGTAGAGAACGTACTTGGAACAGGGTCACATTAGCTCTGTCTCCCGCCATACATGTATTTTGGCTATGTATACACACTATTTTTAAATGCGTAATTTTTACGTCATTGACTTGACATACATACTGGCTAGCCTAAATTAGAAACGCTGAGCGGGGTGAATAGTGTCGGCATTGGATCAGAAAACTATGGGGTGCGTTAACTTATTGTAACACAAGAACCATGTTGTTAATCGATAGTTCCGCCTGTCTTCGCTAGCTGTTAATTGTCACTCACTCTAAAGAATCCAACCGAAATAATATTAATGCTCAGGTCACTTAGGGAATGTTCTAATTTCAGTCAAAAATTGAAATATTCTGATAGCGAATTTTGTTCAGTTCAAAATCGGATTCTGAAAATGTATTCTTAAAGCAAAGCGAATACATTTTCTCAAATGTGAAGCCAGATACTGCACAATAAAAAATATTTTATATTTTCTTGTCTGGTCGAGTCAGGGTTACTAGTTTCAAAAGATGCCATGTGCAAAGAGATTTAAAGTAATATTTAAGAAACTGGAATTTGAAGGGGGGAAGTGCAGGAAAGCTCTGAGGCAAAAATAGAGACAAAGGGTTGTACAAATAAGCGACCTTTTTAAATAGTATGAGAACAGAAGGTCGTTGAACCGGAACGATTAGAAAGATGAACGAGATCACCAATACTACATGTACAACTAAAACGCCTTATAACGCCTAAATATACATCGTCGTATTGTCTATTATTTCGCCTGTGCGGTGATCTCGTTCATCTTTCTAAACGTTCCAGTTTAACGACCTTATGTCCTTATAATAATATATTTTGATTAATACGTGACCTTTCTACACTTTGGTCCACGTGGCGCTTCTTCCATGGATCACATCATGGAACGCTTCAAATCGTGAAATTTACCATCTTGCCAATTACCAAATTACCACTTTGGTACCTTTGACTCTCTGATCTCTTGGTATCTTAGCATTTTTGAAAAAAAAAAACAATTACAAGCTCGTATATTCTGCTAAGCAAAATTACTAGAGGTTTAACGGAAAATACAAAATTTTCCATAATACCACAACATCAGTTGTTTCGTTGTTCGATATAGCGCCATCACAAAACATAGTCAAATCTCAAAAATGAAAATCAATTGCTCCTAAAATCATTACAAACGTCTTTCTTTCTCACCTATACACACACATGCACGTATACATGTACACACATGCATTCAGAAATATGTAAGCACGCAAACAAGGAGATAACAGGTCACCCAACAATACTGTATTTATTACTCGGTGGTTTTTGTGCATGCAAGGATTTTGCTCGCCAAACTATATTTTTATATTCAGTGAATTTTGGTCTCATTTAACACACAATAATGTTTCATTTTTTGGATTTTTTGCAACTAAGTAATGTTTTGTCAAAAGTAGCATTTGGACGCGTGAATTTTGGACCATCGGTACATCAGCCATGATCTCTATATATGTTATGTGGAATCTTGTTTTTAAAGATACATTGTAACTCAATTTCATTGCATTAGATTATAACAAGCAGTATTACAAGTACTTAAATAATATCTAGTATTACAATAAATTTTCTCAGAATATTTTTTCCCCGTAATACTAGACTTTTTACATCTTTTTTTGTTGGTATATGCTTATTGCCTGCATTTATAGTCCTATATATGGTGGGATATTCAAAGCACCTATTATTTAATTGCCCTATTACAAGCATATATACGAGTATCATAAAGTTAGGAAAATCTTTTAGCTTGAAGAAATACTTTGGGCAAATTGCCCATTTCTCATGCTCATTTGTTTTTCCCTTTATTAGCGGAGGTAGGCAAGGAGAATGAAGATGGCAGTAAGTTTTCTTAGACTGTTTCATTTCTTTTAAATTAATCCGTTTTTTTCCTCCGACTATCTTATCTATAATGCTGGATGGCCATAGTTCAACTTGGTCGATTGAGATATACAAAAACTTTTTTCTGTTTATAAATAATAAATTTGAAAGTAAATCTTCGAATAACCCGTTGTTTAAAAAAAAAATAGTTGTCAAATGTTTTGCTACTTTGGAGGAACCGTTCGCAGGTTAATTTTGAATATTCTTTTGAAAGTACCCACCAACTAAAATATTTATTTATTTAAAACGAAACCATCGTTATATTTCATGTGAAGTCGTTCTACTGTGGCAATCCAGCAAAATCCACATTTAGCGAACTATTCTATTTTTACTGCAATATACGCTTGCCATCATTACGAATCATGGATTTTTTCTCGATTTTTTCATATTTTCGTAAAGCGTTACATCCTTCTTCTGTCTTACCAACGTGTACTGACGTGTTTTTCAACATTTCAAACAACTATCGTTTATAAAAAAATATATATCTTCAATTAACACATATAGACACATTATATCAATCTTAATATTCGACAATCTAAAAAAATCTATTTGTCTATCTTTTGACACACTTCTTCAAATGCCTTCTCATTAGCCGCTCTATACTAGTGGCTTTATCTCTTACTAAGTTTCCATTTCAAAAAAACTGATTTCTATTTCTTCTATCGTGTGTATCCTAGTGTGCTTCGATCTCTTTAACTATCGCAAACCATTCCTAAATACACAAACATCCATTCAAAAATACTGAATTTATTCAGTGTGAGAGTGATTTTAAAGTTGGAAATGCAACTACAGTAGAGTAGATTATTTAAAGAAGAAAAAAATGCCTTTCCCTTGATCCGATGTTAATTTTTAAGAACTACGATTGCAAAATGATTAAAAAAAAATAGCGAAATTGCTTTAATATTCCGGAACATTTATACTGTCATGTGTAATGCACAAATAGTTTCTGTAGTTTATAGGCAAATTCTAATTCTGCTTTTCCTGTTAATGCTAACTGCCAATGCATACTATGACTCTATGTTAAAATAAAATAATTGAATTATAAGATTCCGCCAATGTGAATGTTATTGGCGTAAGAACAATTATTAACATAATCTGTTACTAATCATGTTTGCATAGTGGACCAGAAATTTAAAAAGAAAAACTATAGATTAGGAGTTTGTATAAAGGTGTATGTGACCGTTTATTGATGACACCAAGACATTATAACAGTTCATGGACACTAATTTGGCGCCTAAAGCACATATTTATCGGTTAAGTTGGCTAAATCGCATACATATATTTTTAATAAAAAAAAACAGGAACCCCCTCCAAAAAAAAAAAAAATTACAAGCGTTAAATAATATTTTCAAATCATGACAAAAGTGGTGATGGTTTATGGCTTAGTATAAAATACCCCCTCAGAATATTCAACAGGGTGTCGTAACTGTTTAATATGGATGTCTGCTTATTTTCCCCCCACCTCCCAAAAGTTGGTGTCCTTTTGTGCCGACGTATTTATTTTATCGATGTTCACGGGATAAAATTTAGCGGTGACGTCAGAGTTATCTTCAAAACAAGAGTTGCGCGGTCGTACAAACGTCGTATAAAGCTTATAAAAAATATATTCATAGGTTTATATGGGTGATTCATTTGAGGAAAAAATTGATCAATTAAATCAATAATTGAATCAATAAATTTCTCCAAAAAAAGGAATAACTAATTTCCATCTTTTCCATGATGTTGAGGAAATGCACGCCATCTAGTGTCCACTTTCTTCACTATGGGCGGTGACAATTTTTCCAGAAAAATGTCTATGAGTCTATTCGATTAGACACGCACAATTCCGTTTTCGTTGTAGGGATATCGAGTGACGTCACCGTTAATATTCCCTTTAGATTTTATTGTCGTTGTGTCTCACCAATCTAATCTCCGTATTTGTGCTTCTTCAATTTTGACCAGTTCACGCGCAGAGTCAAACGAGCGAGAAAACAGCGCTCGTCAATTCCACCATCAAGGCTCTGGCGCCGTCCAAACCGCGCGTGCCCAATAACAATTCGGCGGTGAATCGAACCTCGGAGAAAATTCCGTCACCGCTGGGCTCGCCCATCAACAGGAGGGGCAGGTAAGTGGACACAACGCCGTCGCCAGTCGCAACCCCACGGAGCTAGCGAGCGAATCGGAGAAACATCGGACAACAAGACCAGCAGTGTCCGATAGATCAAATGAACCAGCTAACGTGCACACCCGTATCCTGATAAGGATCGCATAAAACGAACGCGCTTGGTGGACGTGTTTCGGCAATGGCATTCCTGCTCAATGGGAGGTCCGTAGAATTTCAGGCAAAACTCATTTTGCCACCGTTTACAACCCATTTTCAGGAATTTCTGTTACTCGATTTTACAGGACAGGCCTCAGAACAGACGTTCATTTTATAAATTAAATTAATAATAAAAAATTCGAACATTTTTTCCAATGTAACTAGAACAGATTCAGCATCAGAAATTAAAAGTGTAAGCCATACGATATGATATATCGATACTTACTAAAAACTGTTCAAATACATGATTGTACCACGATTTGACATTGTTCACTTTATTGCTGCATTTCCATTATTAATGGCTATTCAGTATCTGATCAGTATCTTGTTGCATTGAATTACAAAGCTCGTTCTACTGTCTAATTTCCCTGATTCAAAATTAGAAAATAAAAATTAGAAAATAGTCAAACGTTGACGCATGCGAATAACCATTATATGCCGCGTTTCCCGCAGAGACTGGCCAAAGCAATTTTGCATTAATTCCTGCTGGAAAGGGCACAGAAAATATGCTGTTTTTGATTACCACAGATGCTTGTGGAGGTTTCAGGATCATACGACCATGTCACCGTGAATCGGTGAAACTTGATGCCGTGTGTGACGCGCCATTTGACGGCATGGTGTTGAATTGTTGTCGGATGTTTCCCGAAATTTGCGGCGCGTGGCAGTGTACTAAGTGGACATTTTGGTTTTATTTCACCGTTTCGTTTTCGCCGGTTAGATGCAGTATTTGCTAGTGTATATTACTTGAGTAGCAGTAAAAGTCAGTAGCCGATCGTTCAACTAATCGATCAGTCTGATTGATACCTTGATTTTTCTGTGTTCGTCTGAGCTATATCTATAACACAAAACCTGCATCTTTGATTAACTGAGGCATGCATGATTCCTATATGTGTGTATTCCACTAATATTTATTTTTCTCTACTTTCTTTGCTTTTGTTAAAGACTTTTACATACAACTTTTTGACACGATTTATAGAATTTTACACTTCAAGCGTCATGATTTTTCACACATGTTCACCCTAAATTAGTATACGAGTAGTTTGAACACGCATTTTGTTTTCTTTTAGCAAATTATTCTTTGATTTTTAAATTTTTCAGAATTTTTTTTCAGAAAATGTATACCTTTGGTTGCTACCAGCCGCGGTTACGCTAAATTAAATGTCATCCTGAAAATAAACATTTAATACAGCTTAGCGTTATCAGCTAGAAACCACCGCTCAACCTAGCTTGTAGTGTACACACCAAATTAAGGATCAGTTTTTCAATGAAATAATATTAATAGCTTTGATATTTTAATTTACACCTTTACTAAATTAACACCCAATATTTTTTTAATAAACCTAGGTGCGATTAAATAATGATTATTTATAACGTAACAAAGAAGCCAAAAAATATGCAGTAATAATCATTATATTTTTAATTTCAATATTCAAATTCATAGTCACATTCATGGTTCTTTAATCTGCAAGAATTGTCATTTTTGGGCATTGTCTCCTGCCTTTTTTACTCAAAGCTACCACTTATTAAATACCGGATTTTTTATGACAATTTGTACAAAGGGCAATCGTAGTTACGTTAATATGGAATAAAGTAAAATAACAAAAAATAAGATATTCTAATTTTACTCATTTATCATTCCATCATATATTCTTTAGATAACCAACACATGAATCAATAACTTAAACTATAAAACCTGATGAACTTTCTTACTTAATTCCATACAGTACACACAACAGGGTATACATGTATACCTTTCTATGTAAGATTTCATTCTTATAGTATAGATCTTCAGCCAGCATACCATAAAACGAACACACTTGAAATTCAATTTACGATTTAAAAAAAACACATAACAAAATAACTTTGCCGGCCAATCTCACAATTTTTAATTTTTAAAATACCGCAAAAAAAAATGCAAGTGCTGCTGTCTGTTGTTGCCGAAGACCAAAAAAAAACATTGTTTTGTGGTTTTTAATTTTTTTTTTTTTGCGTTGGCTTTTTTTTTTCGTCGTTTGTGTTGATGATTGGTTTTTTTAAATGCGTGTCCTGGCCCGTTGTCAATCACGCCCTTCTATCTACTGTCTCATTCCAGTCCTGTTTCTGGCACGCCACAAGGCCAACGGAAGCCTGGTCCCGACCACTATGCAGGCTATCACCTTGCCTATGAAGTAAAAAAGCTCATGTAGGCCGCTCTCTTCTATACTACTCCCCTATATATATATATATATACAATCTCTATATATATATCTTCTATATATATATATAATTGCTTCTTTTTTTCTAAAAAAAATACATTCTCGGTCTTACTTCAACACGCTCTGTCTTTCTTCTGCTATCGGGCTTTTTATTCGTATACCTCTACCCTATGTGCCTGTGTCGTATCCGTACAGTCCTCACTAATATTTTCACGTGCTACAGTATCAATATCTATATAACACACTCTGTCATTACAACACTAACTATCGAAATTTAAGGATATTTTAGGATCTACGTAGAACGATAAGGACATACCCTATATGAAGTCTTTCAATAATCAGCATAATCAAGGGTTGGCTAAAATTAAAACTATCTGAACCACGATAGCAAAATAATAAATAAACTTCTTAAAGTGTAAATCTTATTAGCCATTAAATTTAAAGAATGTAAGTTAGCAACAATTAAACCAGATAACCTAAATTAATGAATAAGAATGTAATATTTCACGATTCACGATGATAGTCTGATTTACCATACAACAGTTAGAATTGAATGTTTATGAGCACAAAAATACAAAATTACGAGGTTTTTCAATCATCGTTCCAGTTCGGTTATTTTACTTTTGTGTACCTCACTATTTTGTGTTCATAAACATTCAATTTTACCAGAGATGAACATAGACTAATTTGCTAGCCTC
>JAUJYS010004505.1:0-11901 GCA_033995665.1 Melogona broelemanni | reverse complement strand
GGGACCGTAGGTTTCGTAGCCACCGGTTCGTACCAGCTTCCCAGCAGCGGGATTACAGGAACGCGCCACCGCTCCCACTACAGATTGTAAAGAAAAAGATAACGATAAATAATATAACCAAGAACGGAAGGCTAGTTAAAATGCAGGTGAGCAAAGTTTAGGTACTGTTTTATTATAATGGGTTACAAATTTTAATGAATGCAGACAAACACCTGGAGTTTTCAACCTGTTAAACCGAGCACAATGAAATCGTATTTACTTTTCGTACAATATTTTATCCCAATGACACCCACTATAACCACAAGGGACTGAACAGGTTAATGAATGATACTGACAAACGAGTACAAATGGCATCTAGGAATCAAAATTGTTAAAGTCCCGAATAAACCATGGAGTACTAATGACGTCATAGAACTGACAAAACCATCTACAGTGTGTTCCAAAAAAAACTATAGCACAATAATCCCAGTGGAATCGTAACTACACCTATTTGTACAACGCGTTTCTGCGAATATATGTAACTATTTTATTATAGAGTGCCACCACCGAATAATATACATAAGAATTGTTCTCGAAAAGTTTTCTAACAACGTATTAAAAATTTTACCCGAGCAACAATTGTTGTTGCTGTTCCTAATCTTTATGGTCAAAGATTCTCCATCTCGTATATGCCACAGTAATCACCTTATTGTATCTTCTTAAATATTTGAATATATTGAAATTATATAAAAAGCATATTCTTGTGATGTCACTATTTTTTAACAACTAAAAGATTTGGTGAAATATTTAAGAAGATACGATTAGGGATTAACGGGGTATCGTTTTTATGGAACATACTGTATTTCAACGGACACCTTTTGGAATACGGACAATAAAATTTGTCATACTGTTTACCCCTATGCCAATACCAGAGCTAATTTATTTCTAATTTGCATTTGGTTGGTTGGTTAGTCAGTCTAGGGACTGGTTTTAACAGCAGGGTGTCGTCTCCGGACCCCACCCTCGATCCCCCCGACACCTGCGGTTGTTCTTGGCAGAACACAGAGGTGGTTTGCCATTGCCTTCCCCCGCGTCATACCACAAGCCAATCCAACAATCGGCCGGACTGGGAATCGAACCCAGATCCACTGGTTGGTAAGCGAGCACTCTACCTCTCGGCCATATACCAGTTTGTGTTTACATAACCATATTTTTGAGGGGTGTCGTCAAGTGAAGCGTGACCTCTAGGCCCAATTTACCTCAAGAGCCCTACCTTAGGTCCCCAGAGGCTGCTTGCGGGTATAATAATGTAATTGCCAAGCTAATTCAGTCAAACGTTCAACATGATAGAATGAAATTAAAAATTCCTGTCCACGTCGACACATTCTGGTTTTTAGTTTGACCATTCAAGAACAGTGTTTGGAACGGAAAAATCAGAGTTGCTACGCCCCCACAACTACAATTCCGGTCAATGTCAGATCCATGACAACGAAACAATCGACAAAATTTTAAACAAACCCTGTCGCCAAATGTCATGTAGAAACAGTTGTTCCATCTGTAAAGTGTTGCCATGCATGAGTATCAGAGATTATTTATTTTAAATGCCCGATAGAAAGGCAATTATATTCACCGGTTACAGTTTTATAACTGTTCTATAAAATGCAAGAACATAATAAAAAAAAGGCTTAACATATATTTATATTAAAGGGTTTTAAAACAAGTGTTTGATACAAACATTTACTGGTTTTCAATCGCTAAATAACCTGGAATAAAATGGGCACTCAAAATAAATAGATATTTACGAGAATGCGCGAGTCCTTTAAAAATTAATTTATTAATTAATTGAGAGGAACTGGATTCATATTTTCCACTTTAATAGCAACTATTTATTTTTAGTTAATTATTACAATTGCAAACATTTACATAGTTGTTTGTAGCTCAGATTGATGAATATAATATGGGCTAACCCTCGAAATTTCGGACTATGTCTATATCAAGTTACTCATATTAAGATCCACAAACGAGACCTGCCTGTCAACGTCAAAGAGGGAGAGAGAGAAACAACCTGCAGATATGAACCCGGTACACTAACCGCATCACATTAGCCGCTCCCTATCACATCACCCCCCCCTATCATATAACCAGCCCCCCCCTATCATATAACCAGCCCCCCCCCCAACTCAGATTCCAGGTGTGAGTTAATTTTAATTGGATATTAATTATTTATGTACAAATCCAACCTAGCCGAATAGAAATATGGGCAAACTATGCGACATGCGATAATTGTTATCCACTCGATCCGTGATTTGAACACACAAGCCTGCGCCGGGAATCGAACCCGGGACCATCCGCTTTGTAGTCGATGACCATAGCCACTGAACCACGGAGGCCGCACCATAATGAAATTCAACCGATTGCATAAAATAAATTATAAATCAGTGAGTAATCAAGTAAAGTCCGATAGTAAGATACTTTTAATCCGTCGGTTAAACAAGTCTTATTTCTTCTGTAAGTGTCCTACTATCGGACTTTATTTCACTGATTTATAATTTATTTTATGCAATCGGTCGAATTCCAATTTTCTATGCCCTTTTCCGCGGCATAATGTTTTAATTTTTGTTCTTCGGAATGGAAGTAAAGCCGTAGGAGCCATGCCTATAACATGTCAGTTACACGTTAAATATCCCTACCGAGGTACCGAACGAAGGTTAGGTAAAATAATATCAGTCGCCTACCTGAGATGGAGGAGGGGACAATGAACCGGATACGTTGGTAGACAGACCTCTTTCAGAACATTTTAACTCAGCAATTCCGGTTCAGAGCGACGCATTCGAGTTATTCAATTGAAATTTCCGTCTTCTAGTATTCATTGTACGCAATCGAAGATCTTAAGAAATACCTAAGAAACTCCCAAGGTGATTCCAAGATGAGAAGGCAGTTTCTAGTATTACGAGAAATCTTGGTCAGAGAACAGGAATGTCGACGAATGACGCGTAAACAGAAGAGATGCGAGTAGTGAAAAATAAAAAAAGACCTGTCCCCGTTTTCTAAGAATAAGTCCACACGTTGTTGTACAGCTGCTGGCCCAAGAAAGTGGTCAAAGACAAAATATGGCGGATGGGCATTATTCATGATTTTCGTGGATGCTTTAGTAGGTCAAAGTTGAACAGGTATTTCAAAAATGGCAATTGTATTTTAAGCTTGTGCGATGTTTTCGGCAACTGACCATTCAGGTTGGCCATTTGTGAAAATAAATTTCAATTGTGCTGAATGCTTGTACGACTCTTGGTAGTTCAGTCGATATTGCAACCGACTGCGATGTAACGATCGCGGGTTCAAATCCCCTAGTCCTAGTGGGTCAAATTTTTCTCATCCCCTCATAGCTAGCAATTGTGCTTCTTGGAAGCGAACCAATACAACGCGTGTTTCAGAGACGACATAATCGACCGGAAACAGAAATATCGAGCACATATTTTTCTATTGTTCCCTACCAAATAGAATCTGGGGGATGCGGTTACTAAGAGAGATCGATCCGTTATTCTATTCCATTTTGACACGGTGAACTATTCAATAGTAACTGATATCAAACAATATTCGCAGTCGGGTGCTTTTTTCGACTATTTGTTAAGGGGACCTGTCAACATATCCGTCTCAAAACCCTTCCCCCCCCCCGGGGGGCGACCTGGTTCCTGCCCGTTCGAGCCCGAAAATGATTCCGAGATAGAAAGCTCTAACGAGTACCTGATATGATACCGGTACGAATACAGGTTCTATTCCCCAGGAAGGCGTATATATGAATTTCTTTCGCCCGAAAGATTGTCAGCATAAATTAGATTTAGATTTAGATGAGGTAATTGCCGCGCCGTAGCATTCTGGCAATATGTTTGAAGGTTGATTATTGGTGGTGTTCACAGGTGGGCCGGGTGCGGCCCACCTGTGAACTTAATTGTGTAATTACGAGTTGACAACAACACAAGGCACCTTTAACTAATTGGTATTAAATCGTGATTTAATAAATTATTGGGGAAAAGGAATTTGTAGCATCCTCTGAAACGTTATAAAAAATAAAATAAAACGCTTATAATTTGCCCCCCCAAAAAAAACAACATTTCCACAAAACTCATTTCAAACCTGCTTTACCAAACAAAAAATACTTTTAAAATACTTATAACTGTGTAATGTCAATTCCTTAGTATTGTCATTGGTTTTGACGATGGGAAACAGTATAAGACGACTAGGACGTCCTTGTATTTAAACAAATAAGAGGACACTGTTCCGGTCCATGTTTCCCTATTCGATTGACAATAGGTTAGACTCGACGGTTCAGTACACTATTGACCGAAAAATAGACCGGAATCAAATTAACTTTCACCTTGGATTCACTATCACTGAATCGTCACAAAACACAACACGAGTAAACAGTCATCACCATAATACTGATTTCCTGCTGTATATCCAACGATCCTATAATTACCAGGCTGTGTCGCAAGAATGTTGGAAGCGCATGTGGTGCGCGCATTCAGCTATGAAATTCCGCTATGAAATCGGAGTGGATCAACCGAGTACACGTAAGCGTCGAACACGGAACCAATAAAAATGCAATTTACCGCCCGATTTTAAGCGAAACACGTGCTGTGCGATGCCATTAGTGAGTGTCATTACGTGGATTGGTCACGCAACAGTCACGTGATTTGCTATTTTGAATTATTGAAGCCAGGATTCCACGAAGGTACCCTCCCAAAATATCCGTATCTAGCAGGGTGTCCAAAAGTTGTTCTTGATACACATCAGAAGCAATTTTGTAGTAGTCTACTGTGAAATGATTTCCTGTGCGTCCAATATTGTCGTATTGTCTCGAAAGCGCCTTGGGAATTTATCTACTGTAACGAATAGATTAAAAAGAGTTAAACTACCGGACTTTATTTGGCTGATTTTTAATTTATTTTGTGCAATCAGTTTATTTTTTATTTAATAGTGCATCTGTTTCGGCGTGCATAACAATCATTTTATCTTGAAGGAAAATGTAAATGTTTGTGTGTCAAGATTTCAGAAAATTTTATTGCCAACTATATGTCATTCTAATGTTACACCTGAAAATATTTTCACCGAACATTTTTAACTGCAGCGAACGTTTAAATTTTTCATTTACCATTTCATTTATTTTGGTTTTATTTTCCAACTGCCAAGGGGCAATCGGACAGACCAACGCATTTATTATTTGGTAGAACCTGTTACAAAGTTGATTAGTAATTTTCATTTAGACGAAAATAAATATTTTGATCATGGTTTTCGAAAGAAATGCAAATTTCCTCTGCCATTTGAAATGTAGGTTAAGGATCTTTACTTTCTGGTTACGAATGACATAAAATATGCAAAGTATTTTAAACGCTTCAATAATTGTGGGTCCCTCTAAGAGTGGATTAGGTTGAAATAATTTTGGGCACACCCCTTGCAAGACGTGGTCAAGCCTTGTGGTTTCCCAGTAACCAGTTCGTCATCAACTTTTTTACATCGACTGTGTCTTATGACAACTGCATTGCGTTCCTCCTATCAACGCAAACTTGCTAAACGCAATTCGGCCTTGGAATTCCAGGCAGGCCTACCATTTACCTGCACTAGCCAGGCCAAGTCGAATCAAACGCCTGAACCCTCACACATACCATTGGCAGGTTTCGGTCATTACACTCACTTTCGCTTGGGGGATAGAGGGGGAGGGAATAGAGCAAGCAGTGATTTTAGGACTGGGCTATGCTGCGGGTCAGTTTCATAACTAAACCCCAATTTCTCAGTCATATCTCAGCCTTGTCCACCAAGGTCAGTTCGCAAGGCCTTCGAATCAATTACACAGGAGACTCATGAACAACAAGGTGACCAGGTAAACGAAAACAACTAAGGCCTACCTTTGCTTGCGAAGAGGTGCTGCTTGTTGTTTTTTTGCCTGGCCAAAAGCGAAAATGATCACAGCTCGGGGCCGCCCGGTAATCGGGGTCGAGCGGGCTCGGCGTCGGCCCCTAGCTCCCGGAATTCACGAACCGTTGCTGCTGGTTCCCGAACGGCGTCGAAAGAGTCACACGCACCAGCTATTCCTAAGCACAAAAGTTGCAAAAATAGACTGCAAACAAGCCCCGTCTCCAAAGTTGTTCACGACGCCATCTTGTAATCATGTTGATTACATGTGATGGGCGATAGCCTCGATTGTGCCAGTATTTCTCGATAGTCGACCAGCTGCGATACAGGAAAGTTTGCGATGAACACTTACGCGTTGCATTCAGGTGTTGACGTCACACCACTTGATAACGTAGATAATCGTCACCTATGTGCTCGTAAAACACGTAGTGTTTCGCGACCTGACTTTATTCGGTTGTGCTAGCCTCTGAGATAGTGTGGTGTAATCGCCACTTGTTTTAAACGTTTCTAAAGTGCAAATCCGAAGTGCAAAATGAACAACAGTTTGGATTCAAAATTGTGTAAACAACTGGCGGAGCATGTGGAAGCGCTGACAAGATCTGGTAAACCTGAATTGGATCAAAACATCGTGAAAAAAGTGAAACAGATATGCAGGTGAGTGTGGCTAGCATCATCTTATTTTCTAGTGGCTACGCACCAAGCGGCTGTTGCTTGAAACATTTTTCCATTTGCTATTTACATGTGGCCGTTAGGAGCGCTTCACTGCTGCTAACAAATAGTGGGTGATTCTAGACATTTTATTTGGACTCTTGACATGTACATGTACCCTCTGTGATTGAAATGTAATGTCTGTTTTCCCCACAGAGTTAATGATGATTACGTGACTCACGCCTATAACAATATAACATATCAGCTGGAACAGGATCACGCGGAAATTAGACTCAGCAGTTTACAGCTGTGCGATGAGCTGTTTAGGTAAAATCAATGATTTTTTTTACGGCGTTTCTCATTGTATCACCCGCGGTTAATCTACTGCTTTGGTGAATGTTATACGCTGCGGTTAACATATGAGTTTCTCTCCTTTTTAATCTTGGCAGACGGTCGCATCGGTTCCGTGAGCTTCTGGTGTCTGAATTTCAGCAGTTCCTGGAGCTGACGGTGGAAATCGACCCAGATGAACCCCTGCCACCGCCAAAGCCCATCGCCAAGAAGCTGAAAAGAGCCGCTCTCGATTATATCCAGCAGTGGAGGAAGACGTACGGCGATGGCTACAAGAAATTGGAACTGGGATACAACTTCCTCAAAGAATGCAAAAACGTAGGCATTGTAGACCACTATACCATCATCCCTGTATCCGGAATATAAATTTTGTTCCTTGGTTGTATCACAACAATAATGTGTCCTAGAAATATATTATAAATGATGTTTGTCGTATATTTTTTATTAGGTTGATTTTCACGATGTGGACGTGAGAAGCACCTCGGAACGACTGCGTGACGTGGAGCACAAACGTCACAGGGAGAATGTCGAGAAGGAAAAGTTGGACAAGTGTATGCAGGAAATAAAAGGCAAGATTGTTTTTTATTTATTTTAATCGAGAAATCTCTCTAACTGTAGTGAATATGACTGCAGGAGATTCTCTAGTACCCTTCGTTTTGCTTATAGGAAAAAGGTGAAGGCATATTTTAACCACTACCCCAGGATAACGAATAAACGAGAGCATGCGCCGGGAATCGAACCCGGGATCAACCGCTCAGTAGTCCGTTGCCATACCCACTCAGCTAGATGGATCGTACTATTTCTTGTTATATAATTTCGGAGAAGAAAAAAAAAATTTAATCTTCTTCTAGCACGATAGCCAATATTAGAAGTTTCCAGTACTCAGTCTTATGAGTTTTAATTATATTATTTATTGTGTTTTCGATATTGTCAAATAATTTTGTTAGACAATATTTGTTCCTAAACTTGTTTTCCTGGCTACCTCAATTCTTAACACCCGCAGAAGTCCAACCGGAAATCGATTCCAACTTGCAACAAATGCGCGAGTGTTTCCGCATCCTGATGCCCGAATCTCTTCGCCTCTTCTCCGACGTCAACTTCGATGACCCCCAGCCCGGCTGCAGTTCAGCCGCTGCCGGTGCCCAGGATGCCGAAACGGCGGCGGAAGCGTCGGAGTCGGACAGCGGGGAATCGGAAGAGGACGGGGAGGATTCGTCCGAGGGGGAGGTGGAAGAAGAACAGCCGGCAGGTGGCGCTGGATGGATGAGGCAGCACGGAATCGTCAACGCTAACTACGAGCTGTCTGTTGATGTTAAACCAGGTTCGGATTCCGTTTTTTTTTTCATTTTTCAGGTTATAGCACATTGTTGAGTCAGGTGGTTAGACTGCTACATTAATCAAATGTTCGTTTTTGATGTAATCGAGAGTTTATAAGCATAGAAACAAAATAAATCAAGAGATGCACATAAGGTAAATCGCCGAACCGGAACGATGGAGACGATTGAGATTGCAACAAAATGCGAATTATTGTGTTTCGAGCAACAAAGTAACGCGCTTTTATACGCGTATTTTGACGCAATCTCATTCGTCTCCATCGCTCCAGTTCGGTGGTGGTGTGGTTAGGTGCATTTTGTGATTCATTTTGTTTCTATGCTCAGAAACTCTCGATTCTTTCGATTGTTTCTTCTAGCTACATGAGTATCTGTTTTCTCAGCACTTTATAGGCTCTGCAATACGGGATTTACATTAGATCTTTTTCTCGACGAATATTTGCTTGGCGAATAATTGATTTTGGTCTGGGAAAGTCAAAGGAGAATAATCAAAAGCAGGAAAAAAAATTAAAGCACGGAATTAAATTATTTTTGTTAAAATATTTTTTTTTAATCGTAAATAGAAAAACTGTCAAACAAAGTGACAACTGATAACTTGCCTGTGGTCGAAGCTCTGCACGAGCTTCGTCGTGTGATGTCATCGAAATACCTGCAGCTCGTCACGAAATGGACCCAGGTCAGTCATTTTTGATTATCCTTATTTTGGAAACATTGTTTTTTAATTGGTGTCCACTGTCCACTTACAATAACCTTAAATAAAATTATTTATAATAATTGAAATTTCTTTACCCGTCAACAGACTATTGTCAAATGTTCTGGGTCATCAGACCTGCTCAAGAAGACCATCGATACGAAAAACGTCATCGAAGAAGCGATCACTCGTTGCCGCGAGTACGGTGTCCACGAAACAACTGATCTGTCCCTGTTACGTAAGTAAAGAAATTGACGTCAAACTCAAAGTAATTCCGTTTTCAGCGTGTGTCTTTTTTACGAAGATTCACGGTCATTCATCGAACTTAGTGTTCACAATAACTAGAAAAACTTGTGTATTTTGGAAGCAATTTTGTTTTTAAATTATTTACTTTAAAATAATTACGATAAATATGTACTTAGCGGGAAATATTCAAACGGAGTACAGGTCATCCTATGTAATAAAATATAGTTTCAGCCATTTTGTGTGTACAAATTCTTGTGCGCAAAAAATCCTGAATGCGCAGCTGCAATACCTCTGTGACACAAAGGAAAGAATATCATAGATGCGTTAATAAAATCATTTCGAATGCTCATTTTAATCATTTAGTGATTTTACTGTTGAACTCCACTGTTCGTTACTACCATTAACTGTCAAGTATATTTCGCAAATAAATTCCGTTTTTAATTATGCAGGAGACAATAAAAAAGACAGCGATGACGATGATGATGATTTCGAGGAAGTTGAGTCCAAGGAGGGATTCGAACCGGTCATTCCCCAGCATCTGCGAGCCGAATATGGTAAACGCTGTCATTGACATTGATTTTTTTTATGCCAATGAGAAACACCTGTGCTAATGTGAGATTTGTTTCACCGCTCCCAACTAGGTTTGGAACCACTGCCGTCTCCGTCCAAACAGATCAAGGTCACCAACCGGAACTGGATGCCCCCCACCCGGAAAGAGTATTTGCTCGAACTGGAGGATCCGACCTCGGTGGCGTCAAACTTGAAACAGTTGGAGAGAAAATTGACGGCAACTGCCTCGGCAAGGTATGGATGTTTGTTGAAAACTGTTATGAGTAATATCAACTTGCGGATAATATGAACCGAAAACTGTTATCATTTTTGAATTAACGAAGTTTCATTTTAGTGGTGCAAATTACAAATACATCTGAACTTAGCATTTGGCATTCTTAATTTGGATTCTGCTCGTGGCATAAAAGGAATTAAACTTAATTTCACGTGCACCACATAAATAGAGATGAAAGCTTAGAAACTAGACTATATTATTACATCCAGTATTGTGGCTGACGCTACAGTCTACTGTTGATTAGAATTTACGGAATCTCCTCTATTCATTACAGTTAACTGGAAGAAAAATATTTTTGTCCGCCACGCAGAATATCTAATGTGCACTTACCAATTTTCTCTATCTCGTGTGTGTGATCCTAAGCCAAGCGTCGTCAGATTATAACATGTCGGAAGTCAGCGGTCCCTCAACATCCGGTCCCAGATCGGACCTACTAGCCAAGGCGCCCAAACTGCGCTTCGATACCGATCTACTCAACTGGGGAGAGAAGCTATCAGCGCCGACTGTGGTCAAGTAAGTTGGTCCCTAACACCAAGGTCAACTGATTTCTCATCTGGTATTCTTACAGAATTTTTAAATGTCTTATTTTTGCTGGATTTATTATTGTAGGTACGACTCGTTGCACCGATTCTGGACGCCAAGGGACAACGAGACATCCGAAGTCGCTCAACTGGTTAGTCATTAATTTATATTTAAAACTAACGCTTACCCCTGTTCGAGGACAGACAGCACTTTCGCAGACTTCATTCGAATATTGCTACTATTATGACGTCACACCGTTGCCTTGGCGTCACAGAGGCGTTGTAGCTACGCATTCACGATTTTGTGCACACAAAATGGCGAAAGCTCTGTTTTATTACATAGGATTATAGCAAGTTCGGCGAAAAAAGGCAAATTTATGAATCAAGTTCTTATTCAATTTTCCATAAATCACATTTGTTTAGGAGGAAGTTGCATCCATGAGAAATCGTGTTATCGAATTCAGCGGTAACTTCGAGCCTGTCAAATGGGAATGCAGGGCTCGCTTGCAGAGCGGTCGACTTTGTCCTCGACGTGACAGGATTAAGGTGAGTCTCTCCCTGAAACAGGTGATATTTTAAACAAATGGTTGAACGTGAAGAAATTTGTGTAGTTTTGGGAAGGCTGGTTATTAAGATATGCTGATATTTCCTGCTTATTTGCTTCCTGCTCTGGTCACCTGTAAGGTGTGGTGTTAATTTTTTGAGAGTAATTATTTATTTTCTTTTCAACAGTGTCCTTTTCATGGTCCCATCATTACGCGAGACAATGCCGGCATTCCAACTAACGCAGAAGATCGTGAGAGACTCAAGCTAGAGGAGGAAAGAAAGGAAAGAGGTTGTTCATAGAAAATGTTGTCCACACTCTAGCAAAATAAAACAAGAAATCCTGTAAATAGCTTTTAATGCCAATTTCTATTTTTCTCCAGAAAATCCTGACTGGCAAGATCCCGTTCTACTACGTGAAATCGAAGCTGCCACCGGCGTCGACTTAACCGTCAAGAAGCGAGGAAAGAAGGTGGACAAGAAGAAAAGTAAAAGGAAGCAACCGTTTCCTGGGCTCGCCGATCTCAATAAGAAACAGCGAACGTCTCGGTCGCGACTGGAAAGAAAGATATTCAATAAGTAAGTCTTGAGATGGCCAAACCTTGTAGGTAATGTGTAGCCGCAGCTTAATGCCTTTGCCTTTGGGATCGCGGGTTCAATTCCCGGCTGAGACCACCGAGACTATGCTTGGTTTTCTTCTTTTTTTCTTTAATGCGTAAATTCCCCTCACTGTAGAATATTCTGTTCTTTAGTGTTGCTTAAGCAGTCCGTCCGCTGTGGCCGAGAGGTAGCGTGCTCGCTCGCCAACCAGCGGATCTGGGTTCGATTCCCAGTGCAGCC
>JAUJYS010004504.1:0-11901 GCA_033995665.1 Melogona broelemanni | reverse complement strand
TTTTCCCTGAAGTTACATGATCAAGTCATTCATCTTCCCTAACTTTCCAGGTGAATATGAACTTTGCAATAATTGTTTGAATTTTCCCCAAATTTTAAGGTTCGCAATAACTGCACTCAGATTTAATCATCCAACTAAAATGACACTGCCAAATAGCCTCAAATAATTGATAATAATTTCTAGACAAGAAAAATATTTCTAAAAGTCGAATGCCGAAAGTTTCTAAAATGTGTTAGAGCGTTTCCCTTGTACTGGTAATAATTAGCGCGATTGGGCTTTTTTTTTAGATCGCGAGTTTTATTCCGACCAAAACTTCCGGAATTTTTCGGGCGAAAAAAATTTCTACCCTCGCAATTTTTTGTAATGGAAGCAAAGACGTTGGACCCGATCCTATACGATGTAAGGTATACGATAAAGAGCTCTTGTCAGGAACGAATCCTAGACTAGTTCAAATTACCAGGTCGTCCTTTGGAAGGCTTGAGGCAGTATACGCTGTCAATATTAAAAAAATAAATAATCTGTAACGAATTTTCCATAATTTAATCCATCATTCAAGATACTTCTAGCCGATGGTCTCGTGAAGTATAGACGGGGGCACATTTGACGCGGCTGTACGACGTATGGCGTCATTGGCGAATACGCCAGAGTCGCATGCGCTTGCCTCTGTATGACCTAGATGTGACAACAAGTGGAAATACACTTGTGCATACAGTATGCATGTACAAGATGATATACTGTATATAATTAGTCATACATTTAGACTGATCATTATGCCGTTTGTTTACCGCCCAATAAAATATGTGAAAATGCCGCAAAATACTTTTTTGTTGCTGTCCGCATCGTCGATTTATATTTCAGTTAATTAATTAATTTAGAACCCCCGCAAAAGATAAGAGCTTCAATTTTCTTAAGGATGGATTTTCTTAATGATGCTTGACTCCTCCGATGAATCGATATTCGGATTTGTTCGAGCATGTGGTAGAGAGATGGAAAATGGAAGCAAATGCGATTAAATGATCGACTAACTAGGGAACCGAATAATAATATAAAAAAAACGATGGCTGAGTGTGCATCGGGGATGCCGAAAGCGGAAAATTCCCTCGAGAACGCGTAGGCTTAATCGAGAACACTTGTGAGACGCTTGTTCTAGCATTGCCCACTTTGTCGAACGCTTTGAATAAATTCTTTTTTTCTAGCGAACCTAGCCCCCTCCCGCCTTACCAGTGCTGCCTCCTATAAACTCCGCGGAGCAATCACTGTTTGCAACCGTGTATGTGTGTGAAGTGGGAGGCGGCAATACCCCAGTGAGCGCTCACAGACGACTGAAGGGACCAGTTAGCTCTTGGAAATTGAGCGGGCTCTGAAAGAGCACTGACAGCGCCTTGAATTGAAAAGCCACTCCCTGACGGATTGATAAAT
This sequence comes from Melogona broelemanni, assembly GCA_033995665.1. Taxonomy (NCBI): domain Eukaryota; kingdom Metazoa; phylum Arthropoda; class Diplopoda; order Chordeumatida; family Chordeumatidae; genus Melogona; species Melogona broelemanni. Next base: position 10,482 of record JAUJYS010004504.1, on the reverse strand, counting down.
TGAATTCAACGAGTGCGAAATAAAATCTCGGCAACAAGGCCACTGTCTAACCGGGTTCTCAAATGCACCAGATGTTATTCCTGCCTGTTTGTCCGGTTTGCTACATGTAGACAGATGGCTAGCTAGCGTGCGGCGAATCCTGTTTCACTGTATAAATTCTGCATAATATCATTTCTTTCGGTATAGTTGCGCATTATATATTTTGTGTAAAGCCTAAAAGTATACTATTATTTGGATGTTGTCAACATATTTCACATAAATATTCATAGATATAATGTAAACTTACAACAATCACTCACTTATCATTTTAACAATAATTGGCTATGTTTAATAGAAGTTAAAAATTTGATTAATAAAATTAATCAATCATAAAATCATTTAAAAGTTAGACATCGGTATAATATTCTAAGACCACGCAATAGAAATTATGCATTAATGATACGGCGCAGTGTTTATATTTGATTAAGCCTCTTTGTTTCAAACTATTCACACCATCTTCATCGTTTTTATCTAAAAAACCAAAATTATTTAAATTATCCAAAACCAAAAAAATGAATGAAAATCTATAGTAATTGACCAATTCATTACAAAAAAAATAAAATAATAATAATAAAAAATACGTCGAAAATATTAATATTTAAAATCTTGTTGGCCGGAACTTAAATTTCAGAATAAGAAACTGTTTTTCCTTACGTCTTCTTAATAGGCACGACTTGAAACGTCGTAAGACAACGGTGATGTTAAAAAAAATTCGCGTCACACTCGCAAAAAAAAAAAAAAAATGGAAAAAAAGACAAAACCGAGGAACTGAGCGCCGCCCTATCCCTGTTGTTTGTTATTGGTAATGATGTGTGTATGCGAGCGAAGTTGGAGCCTGATATCGCCGGCCATCGCTCGCAGCGCACATCTCGTTACAACGCACTTTTGTATTTACGTTAGCATTCAACGATACCGTCGCCATAGCTACAAGTAACCTCTTCGCCAATCTGTTTGATCTTTGCAGGCTCCCCTGCCTGCACTCAATCCACCTCCATCAGCCCCGTATCCACATTGCACCCGACCCTAATTGGTGTCCTCTGGTGGCCTTCCAGAGAAACTGTTGATTCGTTACAACTCTTGTGGATCGATGACCTGAAAAACTATTGAAAGTACAATCGATAGACTTTTGGACACTCGAACATGAAGCGTTTCTAACCTTCAGCTTAAAGAAAAAATGGTTGTTAACAAACGTTTCCATTTAGGGGTGAACTGGCAATACTCATCTAGCCTAGGCTGGTATAGGTAGGGATCTTTAACGTGTATCTGAATTCGTACAGGCACGGGCATTTTTTTGACTCAATCAACGTGAGTGGTTTTTATTTTATTTCGTGGAGGTAACAAAGAGTACAAATATAGTGGTACAGGCTCACGCAATTTTGGTTGCACCATCATGGTATCCAATACAAAATAAAGTATGCGCTCGAATTTCTCTCTCCTGAACAATTCCGGAGGCTTCGGTCATGAATTGAACCCGCGATCATGGGTGTAATAAGCGGGAACGCTCACCACTGCACCACGTGAGCACCATCTAGTGTTAAGTCTTACGGAGGATACGCGCTAGGTCACCCTCTTTGCGTCTAGCACTTTGCCTACGCCCCCCTTTCTCTTCCCCTTTTAAACGTCAAAAACCCAATTGCCAGTGATTCGGTTGTTTTTTCCCATTTCAAATCATATTCATCTTAATTTACTTTTTTCCCCGCTCTTTTTTACTCGCGCTGCCACCTCAATGCCTACCTACGAAATAATTTCCTATTCGCAGTCGGGTTCTCTTGTCAGCTCTCTTCTTCAGCCGCCCTCTCCCCCGCCCCCTCAAAAATTCCAACCCACACGTCTTCTAAACGGCGTATCTTATTGCTTTGACTAGATTTGTTATAGCGCAGCGGTCGCCAAACTGTCGCGCGCTCATTACACCGCCTTTAAACTGCCGTCACGAAGGATCCTTCACATTTAACGGAGAACACACACATCTCCGCAAATATTAATACTTTCCAGGGAAAATGTTAGCATACCATTTTACATTGGAAAAAGTTGGGAAAATACTCGAAAGTTTGAAAATCACTCCTGTATCCTATCTGCCCGCATTTACAGTGGTATTACTGAACGCAAATATATTTCTCGTTGTCAAAGTAAAAAAACGACACATCGAATTTCCACCGTTAAACTTCCCGCAGCAAATAAAATAAACTATTTTCGTTTCATAAACTTTACATCTTTTTAATCGCCAACCAAACCTAACAATTATCCAATGCTGAAAAGATGCCGGAAAATAAATTACTCGATACGATCATTTTTTAATGCGAACACTTGCCGGTGAACTCAGGAAAACACCGGTAGCTAGCAATCCATTAAAGCAGAATCGCGCGTTACTGGTTGATGTGCCGACAGTACGTGACTACGAACGACTAATCGCGCTGGGATTTTCTCACTCAGAAACCTATCTACGTCCCCCTCTCTCTCTCCCTCGCTCCTAATTCCAGCTCTGCTTCCTTCCTGCTTCGCGTGCCGTTTCCTCTACCTGTACACCCCGACCCACCCCCACCATTCACCGGAATCACCTCATCCCACCCCCGCGTTTCGTCGCAACCCCCCCATCCCCCATTGCTCCCTCGATTGCACGTATCCACAGCGAGCACTCCGCCCCAAACTTCTCTCATTAATCTCCGCTTTTCCCCGCTACCAGTCACCGCCCCGTCTCTCCTCCATGGCAGCTTCATAGCGCTCTCTCGGCTATCGGGGCTCGCTCTCTAGAGCGCGTGCAAGCCAAGTTCTCATGGAGATGATCACCATGGTAACGCGAGAGCACACACACGGATGCGACCCATCTCCAGCCGTTCGTGGTCGAGAAGCGCAAGCAGGTCTGGGGATGCATTCTCGTGGGGACGGATGAACCAAATAGGGCGCGTTTGTCAGACGGATAAATGCTATTAGAAATTAAATACTGCTTCAAACGTTCTGAAGGTCATTGAACATTCGATGGAATGAAAATTTTGGCCGTCATTTAAGAATGCAAATTTTTTTAAATATAGAGATACTTATTCCATTTATAATGTTTAACCACCTGTATAATAGCGTTATACTGAAAGATTTAGAAAATTAAAAATAATTCAGGGTACCCGACCAAAATAGGATAAAGAACAGCAACATTTGTGACGAATACTTTGTTAAACATATATTTTGACATAATTTTTATGTGGATAAAAATTATACATTGGTGTACATAGGTTGTTGGTTGTTGCCAAAGCATTATGTGAGGTTATATTCGGAGGGGTGCCGTTGGAAATAATAATAAATAATAATATTTATTAATAATTGCATTTCAAATTCATTGCAGAATGTGGCTAAAGATTAGTAAAATTATAATTGGTAACTAGTATTATTCGGGGGGGGGGGGGGAAATCAATAATTCAATTTCCTCGATATAATTATATCAATTTTGTGTCGGAAACCCAAAATTCGTTCGATATCGAATTTAGCAGGGAAAGCAGCTTTAATCTATCTATGTTACGAAGGAGATTAAAATATTTGGGCGGGATAAACTCTGCCGGATCATGCTTCAATTTTGGACATTAAATTATTGCCAAAATTCCACGTTAGCTGGTTTAGGAGCTCCAAGCTGTCAATGCTGACGCGGTCCATTCCGGAAGATTAAAAATACGTGGATAAATACATTAAATCCGGATGTCCATTGTCATTCGGATTTCATAGTCGAAACGGCAAAGGAACGTCTCGTTCCAAGAAATTCGTTCCTTTTCTGAGGAACGTTGGAACGTCTTCGTTACTATTTCAAAAAAGGAACGGCCAAGGATTTAGAACTCTCCATTTGATACAAAAGAAAATGGCGGAAAACTCGACGAACTGCGAAAAACTATTTGTGTCTATGACAAAAAAGGCTTAAACCTTTCAAAATTCACAAGGAATTTGTCTGGGAGTATGGTGACAGTTATTTTAAATCCAATAAGTTTGAAAATTACGTTAAAAATTACTTGACTGCCGCACCGAACGCAATTTTTGCTATTGTTTAAATCGAGGGAACGAGGAACGTCCTCGTTCCTTTCCTTTTAAAGAGGAACGAGGAACGTCCTCGGTACATTTTATATGCAAGAACGAGCAATGAGATATATATTTTTTTTTCAAAAGGAACCTACCCACACTGTTGGCGAGAAGAACGTGCTTTTCCTCAATGCGAATTGGATAGGCATATATACACGCAGCAAGCAAGCAGCACAGCAAGAGCAAGGATTTCGTTCCTATTTACAAAATCAACAGGTATAGATTCGGCGGGCTGCCTCACGGTGAGGGGGGAAACCTGCTCACCAAGCCCGTTCCCGGGCTTGGTCGCAATTGCTCGCTCAGTCAGCGAGCTGAAACGGTGAAGGCCGCACGTGCGCTTCGAGCTCTCGCGGAGAAAAAATGTGATATTGCGCGCCAAAACTCATATTCCCGCTACATACACACACGTACACGCACGCACACAGTCGAACACACGCAGTCATCACACGCGCGCATGCGCAGAAACTATCGTCACTGACAGTCCACGCCTGGCGCAGCATCACTCTGGCAGAGAGACCGGAAACTTCGTCAGGTGAAGATTGTCTTTTGTCGGCTGGCTTCTGCTGGTGTAGGGGGGTGGGTTTGGTCGTGTTTTTGCATCTCTTACATTGTAGGCGGGACCGAGACTTTGATACTTATTTTGTGACGTCGCCCTAGGGGGTTTATCAAAAATCGACGAGATTAGACAATTGGACATTCGTCGTTTTCAAAACGCCGGTAGTACTTATTCGTCTTGATCATTTTTTAAAAATGATTCTATCGTTGAAGAATTGCAGTGGCCAGTCGACACTTTTCCCCAATTCTCGCGGGGTTTCGACAGAACGCGAGCCCGTCGTCAGTCGCGGTTCTCCGATCAGATTCGACCGACAGTTACAAGATCGCTTCCAGCGTCAAAACAATCAGCAACTCCACTTAAAAAATTAGTAAACATAAAAATTTCCTTAACTATTTCTGCTAACAGAAAGAAACAAAAAAAAATTAGCAATAATTAATTAATCCTTCCCGGTGTCTCATTTCTCACGCGCGTAACTTTAGCCCTCCAACAACGCAAACATTGTCATCCCTGCCTCAGACAGAAACAATAACAATTTCCCCCCATGGCGGTAGATAATTGAAAGAGCCCCATCTCGTTTTCTACAGTCAATTTTTTTTTCTCTTTCGGCACGGCAAAACAAATAGGTTTTTTACGCATCGCGGTCTGTACCAACATCCATCATAACATAACGTAGTAAGAGAGCACTAATATTATTTCTGCTTTTGACGCAAAATAAAAGCGGCAACAATGATCCATCATCACCCAATATTGTTTCCGCACGTCCACTAACATCATGCGCTTGGCGAGTCAGGTTAGTTTTTCCAGAGAAAACATCAGCGAGCAAATATCAAATTTTCGCTAGAAATGGCAGTACATGACAAGACTAATGGCCAGTCTATACCAACAATAACACACCCGCTAAAACAAATTGCAACAAAATTTACCGATCCTGAATCCTCTCATAGCATCATTTAATCAAAATTTATTTCTTTTCCATACCTAACCTACACACACAAAACATTAGAAAATTATCTCTCAAGCAAAAAATTCCGTCACAGTTCTTAACCTTCGATAGAGCAACCTCTCAACCGCAAGCCACCCCAACCACTCACAAAAGTCCAATGTGTCGGTCCGCATTGTTCAACTCGACAAAAATGAAACCCACATCAAACAAGTGTCTGCCAAATTGACAAGAAATGTGACAATCATGCTAGTCGACACTTGGTTTCATCCTACCTACCACTGACAAAAACTTCGAACTATTTCCCCTTCGCATCTACCAACAAAAAACCACATGCGATCTTTGAGACCGAGTCAGACTCCCCGTCGAGGGTCGAAACTGTCGGCCGTTCGATCGACGTTTCGCGGCCGCCGCTCAACTGACATTTTTCCCGTGCGCTAAAAACTCGCTAACCGACTTTTGAACTTGCATCCTGCCATCGAGCACTGCCATACTCCGCCCGCGGACAACTTTGGAGGAGGGCCGCAGTCCCTCCAGTCCACCCGCTCGCGATACGGCCCCCGCACCGCTTCCAAGTTGAACTAGTCCATCTCCTGTGATGCAAAGGGGGATCCGAGTCAACGAGAGTCAGCTGTTGATGCTGGCAGAAAAGGCCCGGCACGATAACAATTTTTCCGGATACCTGTACAAGCGATCGTCTGATAGTTCCAAATGGCAGATGCGATGGTTCATGTTGTACCAGAACATATTGTTCTACTACGAGGCGGACTCAAGTCCGCGGCCGGGCGGCATGGTCTTCCTGGAGGGCTGCTACTGCGAGAGACTAATCACGACAGGCCAGCACAAGACGAAGGACTCGCCAGAAGCTCAGGTAAGAAATGAAACGATTTCTTAAAGTTTTTTTTTTAATTTTCCTCTCGGTGTACTCTGCTTGCTCAGTGTAAATTCTGTACTCGCGCATGCATTTGAAATCATGGTTTTCATCAAGACTTCTATTTAAGACTTCAGCATGACTCTACTATACAAATGTGTCTCGGAAGACTTGACTGGGATTAAATTAAATCGCTTCGTAAGGAAAATTTGACGTAATCCTTGCACTATAAAATGCTAATCCCAGATATGTAGAGTAAAAACACAAATAAAAATTTCGAGATATACATGTAAGTGAAAATTCACCGAACCGGGCAAAAAACGGTGAACGAGGATTGTGTAACTAAACACAAAATGATAAAGTTTAATAACTTTGACATGACTATCATTTTGTGTTTTATTTCACAATTTCATTCATCGTATTTCGTTCGGTTCGGCGAATTTTCGCATACATATGCGTTTCGAAATTTTATTTCTGTGTCCGGTGATTAAACTATTGATAGCTCGAATTGAAGCGCGGCAGTACGCCCAGGTGAATGTCGAATAAAAAAAAGCAGCAACACTTTCCTTTATTTTAAATGCCAGATAAAAAGGAATGTAAATAATAATACAAATACATTCTGTTGTGTATGCACTACAGTGATTAAAAAAGGTACACAATTTAATAGTCTTCTTATCGGGTATTTAAAATAAATGAACGTTTACCCGTTATTCAAAAATAGTCTAGCCCTTCATTAATAAATAATTGAGAAGAAAGTCGAAATAAAATAACCAAAAAACGCACAATTACCCTATACATTTGAAAAATTGTTTCCAATTCCCCTATATTAAAAAATTCACGAAAACATGTGGTAAATAAATGAACTATTTCCAATTTGTATTAACAAGCTATATGTTTTTAATTACAATTTGTAATTTATCCAAAGCTATCGTGGTATTTACACGTTCATGTATATCCCATCAAACCAACCATGATTCGTTTTGGTGTGTGCCATCAATCATTGCACATAATCTAATAGTCGAAACATGTTACATGTTCGTAGCAGGCATTAGCAGGAAAGCCTGTCAATTGCTGTATGTTAAAAATGGGTTTAAACAAAACGTTGCGAGGGTTATAAAAATTTATTACACTCGTAAAACTAAATATATGGTCCATTTATAACGTTCCTCGTGAATAATATGGCTGCGTTTAATTTCATTAATCTTGGAGCTTTTAAGCACATTTCACAAACGGATCTAATTTTACAATTTAGTTTATGCCATTAGCGATATTGTTTTTGCTATGACAGGTTTAGACAAGCCATTTTTGTTTATCGTTACGTTGCGAGCGCATTTTTAATTACCGTATGTGATATTTATTGACATTCATGTCAATCTAAAGGGGTTCGTTTCTTTTGGGTGAAATTTATTCGTCTTCCTCTTTTTGATTGAATTCAATGTCATTTTTACTACTATGACCGTGATTTTTTCTCTCGCTTGAAATATATTTTTTAAAATCTGTCTTATCGGTCCTTTGATCAACATTTTGCAATTTCAATTCATCAGTTTTGAGCAATTACTGTACAGTTCATTTTTAAATGTCGAGTTCGTGTTCAATTGGCTATGGCATGCAAAAAAACTAGACTGTTTTTAATATTGCATCCTATATCCAAATTGATTTGAAATTGCTTCAACAAAATACATCCTTCAACCAACAAGACCCCGTTCAAGGTAATATTTTTATATCACTAGGCGAAAGGTAGGTTCTCATATGATAATTTACATTTATTAGATCCGATGTGTCTCAATATTAAAAAAGTACATCGCGTACTGACGTGGAAAAATAATCTCTTGCTTACTGCTCTATGTATGCGAAACGACACGGACATTAATCGATTGAATTGCATTTTCATGTTATATTATGTTGAGCATTATTGTGTTTTTAAAAATGCAACTCAGTTGCATATTTAATTTTTTAATAATTAGAAAGAGAAGATAGATAACCGAGTTGATTATTTTCAAAATTGTAAACTTTTATAACTTGTTTTAGCCGAACAAAATAAAATTTAAATATATGTAAAACTGCGCGACATGTCAAAAATAAACAAACCATTTTATTTAATAAACAACGTTTATAAGTCGAGTTTATCGCGTATATTTGTTTTTAATCCACCAGATATGACAACATTTATAAATTTACTTTCGATGTTACTTTCGATCGTAAACCATATTCGCAGCGGCAATGAATTCCAATTAAGTAATCAGTGATCAAATAAGTGAATATTAAAATATGTAACAAGTCCCTCAATTGTAAACAAATTCATGTTATAAAAATCACGTCATACATAAAATATATTGACGAGCTTTAAAACTTAAATTTGGAATATTTTTATTGTGACTTAAATTACCGGCACTCATAATAATAAAAATAATATGATAAAATAAAAATATTTAAACGATAAATTAAGTAATACGCAAGTTATAACTGCAGCATACATATCTAAAAATACAAAGTGAAATGTAAAATTGAAAGAATTATCATTAAAGTAATCTGCCTGGCGACAACGCAACCTGTGATGATTTTACAAGTAAAATATGATGTCGCGAAATTCAGCAAAACATACACTTAAGGATCATGGTCTTAATCCAAATCGAATTCTTTGTCGTTCCTTGGTCGATAACTTAAATAAAATTGCTGCAAAATCAAAAAATTAACATTGTCAAAAAACCATCGCTGAATGATTGTGCCTGTTAAACCCGACACAAGCTCGCGCAGAAGTAATCCTGTTATAATTGTTGCCATGCTTCACAGAGCCCACAATCCTTTATACTAATTTTCACTTTCATTCGTCTAATAGTCGTTGTCAATGAACAGGGAACCGCGAAAGCACTCTTACGAGTATCTATGGTTGTCATGCTAGGTAAAGCCGGGAGAAACGTCGGTCGCCTTTAAATAATATACTTTTCTATTACCGCCCCAAAACTTTGTGTTCATTGCACAAAATACAGGCATCGATTTTCGGCTCCCGTGTCCACTACTTAGCAGGAATATTTCGCAGCATCCGATGACAGCGGAAACACACAAACTCTAGCTTCGATTCGCGCACAAGAACCGCTCTCTTGGCGAAAGCGAATGGCTTTAGAAGTTGAAAGAGGTATTGGGGTACGCGGGTGCTCTTCCGCATGTAAAAAATATTTTTTTGCCGAAGAACTGGGCCACTGAGAAATTATCCGGCAGACCCAATCTTAACAAATCAAGTAAAGTCACTTGAAGAAACAGATCTTTGATTGATTGAAGAAATATGTAATATTTAAAAATAATTGTTTGAGTTAAACAGATGAATAATTCGCACTATTGAGTTTCGACATAATTTTATTATTTCAAATTTTCGCCGTTTCGAGTTTCGACGCAATTTTATCATTTTTAATTTGTGCTATTTAAAAATATTTAAAATGCACTTTTTTTGTTAGGTTTTGATATAAGTCAACTAAAATACTTGAAGCAATTACGAAAATTATTATAGAAACGCTTGAAATGTATGAATGACAATGTAAAAGAAAGGTCTTGTAATCTATAAAAATTCTATGTTCCGTAGTTTCATTAGAGTAATTTTTTTTATCACCGTAGTGCCTAGTGCACTGCAGGATTACTGCACCCTCGTATCTCTATGGAGATATGTGAGGGGCAGGGAAGGAAAGGGGGTTGGCAGCGCTGGATCCACCCCTAAGCTCGGCACGCCCTAATGGAAGCTCAGGGGTGACGCCAGTACCACAGTATCAAATAAACGAAAGCCTGCGCCGGGAATCGAACCTGGGACCATCCGCTCAGTAGAATGTGGCCATACCCACTGGGGCTCGACTAAAGGTATCCCTTAAGGAATTCCTAAAAATATTTCCATAAAAACAAAAAGTAACACCGCTAAAATACGTGCTCATTAAATATCTTTGGCAATCAACTTGGAAAAAACATTTATCATTTTTGTTTCATATTTTTTTAATTTTTTGAGTTAGTTTACGGACACGTACAAACAGCGAGACTACAGATACA
>JAUJYS010004503.1:0-11901 GCA_033995665.1 Melogona broelemanni | reverse complement strand
AAATCACAAAATTGACGGACGAATTGGCCACCAACAACAGATCCCCAATCTCGGATCTCCGAACCCGCGTGACCCCCAATCGGTGCACATCGTCCAACCGCACCATCTTAACAACCAAATCCGGTAAATTACTGACGAAGTACACTACCGCAGAACAGGGAAACAGTACGACCAACCTCCTATCCGTAGTTGTCTGTCCACTCAGATTTTGACGCTCCCTATTAGCTATCCGTACACTTTTCCACATGAGCCCGTTTAGTACAGCCAATAAGACCAGCGGAACAAGATACATCGCGATCAGATACATCCACGTGCAGTATACGATGTAATAGTACTTGTGCTCCCCGGGCCAGGTCGTATGCTCGGACGGTGTAGTCCGATTCCAATCGGGGTTTAAATATCCGTCTTTGCCGTGTTCGTAGATACGGGGTAGGTTGTATACGATCGAAAATATTGAGATGGTCACCACGCAGTTGCGAGAGCGGCTGTAAGTGCAGAGGGAGCGATACCGAAACGTCAGGAACACCAACACAAAGCGTTCGATGGTAACGGCCATGGTCATCCACACTGACCCAGTCTGTCCAGTCATTGCCAATAGATACAGGAAGAAATCTATGGAGGGGGGCATGTGACGCTTTGCCATGATTGGGATGATTTGACGGATGATGGTTGCGCTAATGAGGAGGTTGTCGAAGACCGCCAGACCAGTCAGGCAGAGGCTGACGGTGAATTTCCTGGTGGATGTGGACATGATGACGATGGACAGGGTGTTGGCCACCAGACCAGCCACTCCGATGGTGGTGGTGATGATGGTGTAGGGAAGGTAGCTGTAGATCAGAGTTGTCGACAGTGAGGGTCTGCTGTCGTCGGTGGTCAGGTTTTGGTCAGTCGAGTCGAACGGATGAACTGGAGGCGTGGTACTGCTGCCGATACCGCTGACGAACGACATTGCTGTACTGCAATCGCAAAATCTTAAATTTCGCACAATTTTTTTTTTATAAGAGTATCAAATACCGAGGTTGACAGTAATATCTTCGTTCATTGCCATGAATTTTTTCACAGTCGTCAAACAGGCGGTGTCTTATTTGTTCAACTTATTGACGGCGGAGGTAAAGTTTGCGTTGAAGTGCACAAGGCCAGCGCCATTTTTTTCATCGGCAACAACCGCGCCCTTCCGATTCGTATTGTTACTGGCGGCTTCCTTCGCCTTTTCTTCCGCGGGATCAGGGTGTGACGTCACCAGATACGAACGAACTTATACTTGGCACCTCCACGGTTTCATGGTTTCGACTTTGGTCGTGCTTCAAAGAAGCGGATCCGATTGGAGGAGCAGTTCTTTCTTCAAGAGTTTATGCACCTACACATTATTGATATGACGTGCTCCTCACACATTTCAAACACAATGGGTACAGACAGTAAAATAAAATATTGTAATTATAATTTGAGATATTTTGAAGTAATTTTGATTGGGGTAATTTTGAAGTTTCCATAATTTGAAGTTCACTTCTGTACGTTTTCCATTTTCATTTTCATTTTATTCACCGACGAAGAAGGCGTCACAGCCGAAAGCTCGTGTATTTGTTTCCTCTGTACCTGACGGATTAAAAGTGTCTTACTATCGGACTTTAAAATCGCTGATTTTATTTACGTTTAATCAGTTTTCTCAATTATAATTTGATGTAGTGATTAGCACTACAGTGATCTAAAAAAAATCGAAACGTTCGCTTGTATCGTGCAAATTGTACAATTGTCGTAGCTCAGTGGTAGAGTATCCGCCATGTGGGCAGCAATCCCTGGTTCGATTCCCAGGTCGGGCTTTTCTTATCCGAATCCGAGGTTCTAGAGAAATTCCCAATCCCCCAATCTTAATTCGACACATTCACACATATGGTCATAATTCCTCGTCACGTAATTAAATTATTGCCTAAGCAACACGAAAGGTAGATAATCTTCTGCAGTGATATTCACTCAGAAAGGGAAATTTCCACCACAAAAAAAAATCATCTAAATCGAAAATCTTAAAATTCCACTTTTTTTCTGCACCGTGTAGACCTCTCTTAAGATTGCGTGAAGAAGTCAACTATGTCTGGTAGGGGTGTGTTCATGGTGGTGGCGGTGGTGGCGAAGGGGGAATGCGTGCTGTAGCACCCAGAAAAGAAAAGCATTATTTATTAACGGCCATCGCATTACCGTGCATGCCATTCTGTGGGTGGACTGGGGCAGGAGATGGTAGGGGTGGTGGGAGGGGCGTGAATTAATGATGCCATGTTTGCGCTCAGTCTTAATCAACCTCTCCTCGTTGCTCCCTCCCTCTCGAGCGTGTAAGGGATTTTTGCCTTTCCACACTGGGGGGCTCTCGGTTCCGTTGGAACTGCGAGACACGGAATGTTCCAGAGACCACCATATAACTTAAGTCAAATGTAATCGATAGTAAAACATATAGATTGAATGCAAAAAGTGATGAAAATTGATCCAGGTGAACCGCACAAAATAAAAGATGCAGGGTGGTTAAGTTGTGAAAAAAATTGCAGTAGTTCCAGCCCAAATAAAATGAAAGGAACAGAATCGTTTCTTTTCAAAAGGTGAGATGGTTTTAGTTTCTCTTGAAAGGAAAGGAACTCGTTCCAGTTTCCCCAGTGAAAAGAACTGAACCGTTCCTTGTTACACAAAAAATATTAGCTCCATAACTTAGTAGTTTTTTGTGAGAGATTTTTTCCGCAACTTTACGATCTAAATTTTGCCTGAATTATAACTTATATCATGCTGCTGCAATTCCCATTCACTTCCCTTCCCTGCCCCTCACATAGAGAGATGAAGGTGCAGCATTCCCGTAGTGATTAGCACTACGGTGATTAAAAAAAAAACATTCTTGCGTCTGTTGTTTTCCTGTTTACATATTTACCTAACTACAATGACGCGGCACGTATGCCAGGCCCGCAGGTAAGCGCATTTCGCACCTCCTTGGTGATCGCAGCGCCGTTCATGTACAACGACAACCTTGGAAGAAAACAACTAATACATAATCACTTTCTCAGTTCTCTCGAGACAGCATTCGTGATCACAGATTCAAACGCTTTATTTTCTGCGTCTGTTAGACGCTGCACTGCGCAGATGTACAAAACGCATATAACACACATCGCGCCCAGTTTTCAAAAAAAAAAAAAAAATGGATGATCGGAGTTGGCAGAATTTTGTTCGAATTTCTTCAAAAGTTCGTAAAAGTTGCTCGTCAGGCTAAGATTCACCGAATAAAAGCTTGAACGTAAAACCCGTTTTTCAATGACTAATTGTTTCCTATTGTTACATATACACGAAGATTTCCTAATTTTAAAAGTATTAGCCAATACGATGCCACTATATTTGCAATTCCCCCCCAGGAAGCGAACCCATAATTTGGCCTAGTCTAGGCATCTGAGTTCCGACGTAGATAGTGATATTTAATGTGTATCTAGCAACTTGAAGGCACGGATCCCATGGCTTTACTTCCATTCCGAAAGAAAGGATAGTGTACGAATTTCTCACGCACGAAAAATTTCGGAGGTCTCGATCGGGAATTGAACCCGCCATCCCGGGCGCAGTAGGCGAACACGCTAACCACTTTGCCACCCAAGTTTCTTCCGCTGAAATATGTGTTGTGGAAATTTAAGTAGGGTGACCAGGTGGTATTAGGAGGATTCGTGAGATGAATGGATTGCAAGACGTGCACTGAAGTTTCGAGTAAAAAGCTACACGAGGGACTAAACGGTCTCCTATAAAATATTAATGAATTATCATGTTTAGAACCCGAGGAGCAAGCAGCGTGGAGGAAGCGAGCCGCGGGCTTATCTAAGCCTTCAGAAAATGTTATTGCAAAATTAATGTACGATATTGATTAACACTCCAGGGAAATCGGACTAAAATAACGTGAAAAAGTGCCTCTTAAAAAAATAAAATATTAAATGATTGGAAAATGTTTTTTTTTTTTAAGAATTGGGGCAATTTTTATAAGACACTAGACACTATTCGTTTATCGTATATTTTTCTGTTTCACAAATGATTTTAAGGCGACGCTTTTAATCATTTTTTGACGGAATTATGTACAACTCTCGACTAGACATTTTTCTGGAATAATTAAGCTTGACAACTTGATATTTTTGGAACAATTGGGTTTTAACTTTCCTGCTTGTTCATATAAAAATTCATAAAGATTCATAAAGATAATTTTTGTCAAAATGTGAAGATTTAGATTTTGTCTCAATTTCACTGAATGTGAAGACATAAAATAATTTATTGTAAACACTGATTAGAATAATACTTAAAATTTGGTTCCAGATCTTGAAACTTAAATGTGGCGATATTTGTAGAATTTTTTCTGGAGATTAAAGAACATTGTAGATAACTAAAATAAGTGTGAGTGGAAAAAGGATAATAGAAGACTCAATTTAAACTGATAAGAGTCACACTGTTAAAAATGCATTTCTAGAAGTCACAAACAAATTCGTTAATAATAAACTTGAAAACTTTTGTAATGAGAAAATTGAGAATGAAATATGAAATTGAAAGTAAGACTCGTGGAGTCTACCTTCAATTACGTTTCATAAGCGCTAATGGCATTTCGGCGAATGGCAGATTCCAATCCGCAAAACCCAAATGCAAAAAAAAAACACGTTTTCCTAATGAAAACATCTGTGACAAGCCTCGGTTCCCAAAGTAATCGCCACGCATTAAGCGGATAAGGAAGATGTGCAGCGCTCGGCGATACGTCGTTTTTGACGTGGGGTCACGGGGACCCGCGAAAGCCCCCCCCCTCCCTCGCGGGTCTGTGACGTCACTCGCTTCCGTGACTCGGTCCCCGCCCCCTCGTTCAATGGTCTCCACAATCAATGGCGCTTATCGCTAGTCAATAACTTATTCTGCACGCATCAATAATTATCTATTTAGTAGAGCCATAGCCAACATGGTCGATTTACGTTCATATTGGGGGAACTCCTAATAATTCGGTTTTGGGGCAAATGGCGGCCCGCTCGGCTATTTATTGCAACATGGAGGCGATCGCATCTCTAAATTTAGAGGTGCCGCGTGGCTTGGTGGTTAGCGTGTTCGCTTACAATGCCCGTGGTCACTAGTTCAATTCCAGAACAGTGACTTCTGGAATTATTCGCACGAGAAAAAATTCTACTGACACTTTCATTCGAAATAAAAAAAAATTCAATTAAAACTTAATGTGCCGCGAAAAACTAGTTCGCGGCATATTGAGTGTTAATTTAATTTTTACTTCAGACTATCACACTAGGAGAAATCAGGATTTCTCGGAAACAATACTCATTTTGAATGGTTAAGATCACTAACTACCTAGGTCGGAAGCCTCCAAGCATAGGCTAAATTACCTCCCTGGGGAGGTTTGATACGGAAACGTTAAATTATAACAGCATTAAATTTTCCAAACATTTGAGTGTTTGAGAAAAATATTATAACACCACTCATTTTATTATTCGACATATGCGAACGTAAGTCTATCCTCAAAAATATTATTAATATTTCATTTTCGACGTCAAAATTAACGAATCATTGATGAACTCGGGTCTCTGAACTCTACCATGTAATAAGTGTGTTTTCTTAGTTCGGCGAATGTAATTAATCCAATATAATGTTCCGTAATGTTTCGAAGGAGGGGCACAGAACCTCCTATAGTGCATTACAGTGGTGACACACGACAGTGACATCTAATAATAATTTTTAAAAATCAATATTGTCGATCCCAAATCATTTTCCCTCGACCTATCTTAATCGCCACCTGCCTTTGACCTTTGAATACCATTATCGACCAAAACGTGTCACAGATTTATCCGTCACTTTATTTAAGCCTGCTCGACCAACCAGTGATACAAAGTTCCGTGCCCCGTCTCTTCTGGTCTCGAGTGGCCACGGCCACGCAACCCATGGTGCCAATTAATTCAATATCTAACCGTATCCGGGGTACTCCACTGTCCCCATAAGGGCGCGGGCGGAAAAATGATCGCGTCGAAAAACGGCGATCGGCTGAGGATAAGTTCATGGCAAACATCGGTATCGTTCGAATAATCTGGTTGAAACCTTGTACAAGCCGAGCAAAATCTCGAGCACCAAAGCTCTCAGCCATCCATCTGTTTGCGTTTGAGCGCAGCAGCGGTAGTTTTAGCAAACAGCATACAGTGTAGTATAATAGCTATCCTATTCAACATAATACAAGACACGGGCCCCAATATCGATGTTAAGACCCATGCCTGTGGGGAGGGGGAAGTGTACCTTTACACTTTCTTGTCATCTTGGTTGGTTGGTTGGTCTTTGATGTTCGTCTTTGATGTCGTCTTTGACGTCTTTGAAAAAACAAAATTAATCATGAATAATGCACGTAGGGTAAATCGACGAAACGGAAAGTTTGGGGCGAACGAGAAAAAAATTATCAAGCGCGTTACTTTGTTGTTCGAAACACAATAATTACATTTTTTTGGAATGGCTCCAAAAAAAAAATGCTAAAATATATGGATTGCTTCAAAAAATCCAATCGCATCGTCTCCATCGTTCCGGTTCGGTGATTTACCTTATGTGCATCTCATGATTCATTTTCTTTCTATGCCAATAGAATCTCGATTAACGACGAATTAGCATCTATATTTTTGCACAAAGGCCCATGCTTGTGGTCAGTTGTGTTCTTATTTAATTGGACAAATATATTTTGATATTTCTCGATTGTTGAGGGACATGCCTGCAATCGTTTATGTCTTTATATATTTATTTTTGAAAATCCGTTCTTTAAAAAAATCATTCCGGAAACTTTTTGTATTTCCCTAGTTTATTCTAATCTGTCTGGTATGTCTCGTAAATACGACGTGATGCATTCGGCTGCCTTTCATTGATTTATATTTCAGCCCCTGAATGCACTGACTCGAAATTCCATTTCCATAATTGCTCTTACGCCCTCCAGCTCATCCATTAGATCGTGGTTGCATTGTCAAGGAAAAAATATAGTAGCACCAAACCATTTTGTCGATAAAAAAAGGAATTAGACTGACAGATTTGATAAATGTGGACGTATTCGTATATGTAAATGTAAAGGAAATTTATTTTCGTTTTAGAGTTCCTAAAAGCATCTCTGGTGTAGTAATTCCTTTTTTTTAATGACGAATTGCTGTTACCAATACCAAGCTGTAAGGAACAGCGGTTTTTTTTTGTCAAATCTTTCAATCTAACGTACTTACCACGGATGACCACAAACATGTCGATTAACATCAATTTCGTTCTTGAATTATAGTCTGTGAAGGTCAATTTTGTTTTATGCTTTGTGCTTGGAGCCTCGCCAGCTCTAGTCGTCGTTTACCCCCAGTCCTGCCTTGGGTTTATCGTTTTTTATTGTTCTTTTTTACACTTGATCCCGTTTTGATGCTGTGATTTTACGCTTGATCCCGTGAGTTTTGCTTGAAAACGTAATCATTTTTTTAAATATTTAGTTAATACGAGGTGAATTATTTAATATTTAACTAATACGAGGATAATTATTTTATATTTGAATATTGTACTAATTATTTAAATGTTCTTCACACAGTAAAAGGAACAACCGTTCCAGGTCTTAATAAAAAGGAACGAAACCGTAACATCGTTCCTTCCTGGGAAAAGGAATCAAAACGTTCCTAAGTTCCGCAGTAAATGAACCTGTTCCTAGGAGTGGGAACTTATTTATTCAGTTCCTACCCAACACTGTGAGATAGGGAGACGACAGGTGCTTTTGGAAGCCCGCCGACGTAACGTGGTGCTCACGGTTTTTCCAATCCCCATCAGATAAGTGGACGTCAATCACTCCTGACACCCTGTACAAGGCTTGTAGACGGACTCTTTATTTGCAAACCTATCCAGAGAAGGAAGCCCACATACACACACACACCTCTCCAGATTGTCACGCCTCGCCGCGTCGTCATGACAACGTATATTTGATTACGTTTGGATGTTGCTTATATACCGCGTGGACACCCGGTAAGGCCACGTGGGATGTGGCAAACGAACGCAGGAGGGGCTCAGATTGCTGACAGAACACTATCCACCAACTAACTGTCCTTGAGTCCTAAGAGTACTTAGCGTTCTTGTATGTTATTCCCGTGATCGCGGGCTCGAATCTCAGCCGAGAAATCACAAATTTTTCAGGAGAGACAAATTCCTACCTTTTCCTTAGGAATAAAGTAATGGTTAGATCCATATCAAGGATAAATTCCAAATTAATGTGGAGAGGGGCGCTTTGAGACAAAGACAAGTAAGCCTCCATGATCGAAGAAAGTAATCAGTTTATCGCTCCTTTTCTCAGAGGAACAAGGAACGATTTAGATCCTTTTATTTTTATTAAGAAACGAGATTGAGTTCCAATTCACAGACCGTTAAACGCCAAAATCAAGAACGTCTTCTGTACACAGTAGAAGAACTGCCGTTACTGGTTCTCAGGAAAAAAGAATCCTGTCGTTTCATCCTTAGAATCGGGAGCAAAAACATTCCTGAGTTCCACAGAAAAGAAAATGAGCAAGACGTTCCCGTTCCGTTTCTGCCCAACACTCTGGACAAGACCTTAGTGTGCGGTGCATCTGGGTCCTTGTCCAGGGTGGGGGGAAGGTATGGGTGGGCGAAGGTGGGCAATAACTTTACTTTTCCACCTCATGGTTAATGAAGACAGTAAACCCCTTTGCAGCACTTCCAACCGTGACGTTTCACTCGGTACAAGACGGGATCGATCCCCGAGGATCTCGTTTGCTACGCTTCCGTAACCGGTCTCGAAATTGAATCGTCTTTAAAGTAGTCTCGACTCGGTCCGGTAGAAAGATTGATATCCGCTGGGAGCCCTTTGTGGGGTAAACTTACGGACTATCGACACCAACCATTTATAAGAAACAAATATGGTAGACTAGCCTACTGTGCCAGGATTCTGAAGACCCAGAGCCAGTGACGCCGCCGTGCGGAGCGGAATTCAAAGCGAATGCGAATCGTAGCGGCACTGACCCTATGGAGAGTAGGTGAATTATACTTACTACCAGACTTTAGCATATAACAACCTCTGATTCCTGGCCTTGGAAATCCTCTAATAATTTCAAAGCACGACGTCGTTACGTGTTGAATCGTGCGAGGTAGCGTGCGGCTGTGCGGTTATCGTGTTCGCGGGTTCAAATCCTGACTGGCGTCCGGTGAAAATTTTGGGTGAGAAAAATTCGTACACACGCCTGCCTTTGAAATGGAAGTTAAGAATTGCAATCAAATGGAAAATAAATTTAATAGCAAATAAATAAAATGTTTGATGAAAGCATGAGATCCGAAACAGTGAAGTTATTTTAACAAATTAAACTATTTGATAAAATGAAATATTTAAGGGGAAATAAATAAAAAATATTAAAAATATTTCAAAGAAAACATTTTTTCATATTTTTATTCGCTGCAGTGAATATTACAACAGGAGATTCCGTACCTCAGCATCGCTCGTTTTTGTACTTTCATTTAAAATAACGAGTATTTCAAACCATCCCCACCCCGCAGCTACAGAGTAGAACAGAAATAAGATTATTCTTCAGTCAGTTTGCCTGATAGCACTATGGGAAAGAAACGCCATCCAATTCGGGCAAAACATTTTTTTTACGTCCAAATATATATTATTGAAGGCGTTACCCGGAGCCCCAACTTGGCGACTCGACCTAGATCGGAATCGAAAATTTATTGCTTCACGTAATACACATTAAAAAAACGCTCACTTCCACCAAAAGATTTCTCAGCAGTTTGGTACGAAAAACGGAGATCGTTCCGAGTGGAAAATCTGAACGTTTCTTCTCCAAGAATCCTTTAATTTTAGAACTGTTTTGTTTACTTGTTTACCTGCTATTTTTTTCTTTTGCTTGTTTATTTTAAATACCAATTTTTACAAAACAAAATTACAAGAAACTGCTTGACTTTCAATCCGGAGAAAAGCACGGAATTTTTCTTACCCTAAAAATTCCGGAGGTATCGGTTTGGTACCGAACCCGCGTCTCGCACCATGCTGTACACGTAAAAGCCGAAACCGCTTCTGTCGCGAAACAGCGCGTTAATCCTCAAATACATCTAATTTCCTAGCAACTCATGAAGTAGATATTAAACAAGGCAGCGTCATTTAAATTGTGCTTCATACCTGGTACAACAAGCTACAAAAGCAAACATTAAAAATATATACGAGTATATGTCATGCAATATACGAGCGGCAAAGTTTTAGAACAAACGCATCATGTACGGTATGACCTTTCTGCTTTTAAACCAGATGGCGTGCACTTCCTCAGGGTAATATCAGAATGCTGTCGCTAGTTGGCGCTATGGTCAGCCAGATTGCAATCATTATATTATATTTTTTTATATTTTTTTATTGGTTCGTTGGTTAGTCAGTCCTGTGACTGATTTTAACAGCAGGCCCCGACCCTCGATCCCCCGACACCTGCGTTTTTCTTGGCAGAATACAGAGGTGGTTTGCCATTGCCTTCCTCCGCGCGATACTACGAGCCAATCCAACGATCGGTTGCACTGGGAATCGAACCCAGATCCGCTGGTTGGCAAGCGAGCACGCTTACCTCTCGGCTAGATCGGATGCACAATTCATACTGACCTGGTCCCTGACCTGGTGATCAGACCCTGTTCATACTGACCTGGAAAATCAGGGAAATTAATTTTGGTCAGGGAAAGTCAGGGGAAATTGTAAAAAATTAGATATTAATAGTCTGAGAAAGCCAAGGACAGTTCGGGAAATAGATTTTCTGCTTCCAGTTTCAATTGTATTGTAACATTTTTATTTGTTGTTTTCGCACAGGGATTTGTCCAAAATGGTGAATAGAGCGGCCAACGCGTTGAAAAGCAGCGGTGTGAAGAAGGGCGACCGTGTTGCGATCTACATGTCAGCGTCGCCACTAGCTGTGGCCTCAATGCTGGCCTGCGCCAGAATTGGCGCCATCCATTCGGTGGTGTTTGCTGGGTTCAGCGCCGAAGCTCTGGCTTCCAGGATTCTGGATGGTGAGTGAGTGTCTTAGAAGAAAGTGCTCGCTTGTATACCTTTTGTGACTGCAGCAATATTGTTTGGTTTACCCTTTTGTTAAACTTTTCTCTAGTTTTGTAGAATTCGCTCAAGTGTGTAATATGTCGTAGATAGTTTTTTTTTTAATCACCGTTTTGTAAATATTTTGTGAATTTTTTTTTAAATAATATTAAATTACTATAGGATTTTTGCAACTTTTGTGTCTCTATGGAGATATATAAGGGGCAGGGAAAGGAAGGGAATGGGAATGGCAGCCTTAGCCACCCCTCACAGTTACCAACTCGGTGCAACTAAGGGATGGCTGAATTTCCCCCGCATAATTTTGCGGGGTGATGGCACGGAAATAATAATTGTATATTGTTTTTTTTCACGTGTCCGTGTTTGTCAAGTTTGATAAGTTTTACATAGCCTGTACGTACATCGGTACGTACAGGGTATGTAAAACTTAAAACACAAAATGTACATTTAACCACCACGAATGACCACAAGCATTTGCCTTAACATCATCCGTGAAATAGGTTCATACACGGCAAGAAAATGCCGTCTTGTATGAAAAAATAAATGATGAGAGATCCAGGACAGGAATGGACTCAGTTCGTCACTAAGTCCAGTCCTGTCCTGGATCTCTCATCATTTATTTTTATGTAAAACTTATCATCTTAAAACAGTTATTTATCAACTAAATTTACTTCCGAATGAATGAGTGGAACTCCGTTCAAACAAATTTGCCATTTTGTAAATATTTTGTGAAAAACAGAATTTGGCTCAGTGGGTATGGCAACATCCTAAGAAGCCGACGGTCCTGGGTTCGATTCCCGGCGCAGGCTTTCGTTTATTCGTTAGCCTGGGGTACTGGCGTCACCCCT